>LOND01000663.1:85654-96204 GCA_014220965.1 Paragonimus kellicotti | reverse complement strand
CTGGTTACAAGCCCAATCGAGCTTGACCCAAAACCGAGAAAGAGAAGAGACGCGGCAACACCGTTTATTGGAAGAGCGAGTCAAAATTAGGCCACAGAGGCTCTAAATTTATAGGACGAAACGATTACCATACATGGCCGACAGACAGAGCGAATCAAATGAAACAGTCATATATGGCAGTCAGGGCGTCAGAACAAATCACGTTACAGGGGGCATCAGAAAGCAACGCGAGAAAACAGTCCAGATAGCGCACAGGCGTTCGACCGCACGGCTGCAATCTGATTGGCTGAGTGGAACCATACCACCACCCACGACCATACCATCCGAACTGGGACCGGCCGATCGATATGGCATGATGCGTCCTGGCTGTTTCGTTAGGCGATGCGTCTCCTAACAGTTGCTTCCCAATTTTATGCCTCCCCTTTGCCCTCGGACTGATAATTGTTTTCTAAAGCCAAGACAACTGGTAAACATTGGCGCCTTCAATGTCCGCACTCTCCGACAAGTCGGTCAGCAAGCTGCTCTGGCTAGTACTCTCTCAAGTCTGGAGCTTGATGTGTGCTGCGTGTCGGAGACGCGAGTCTACGATTCTAGCACCGTTATTCACTTGAGCTCACCTCTAGATAACTGTCGATCCAACCGCCTCTCTCAGGGTTTCTGGTGACGCCGAAGCTGAATCGTTTTGGTCAAGCTGGAGTAGAAATCCCAAAGTTCCGGGGCAGATAGATGTTTTATCAGTTGAATCCCAGTGAACAGTCGGTCATGTGTTGTCAAACTCAATACATCAATTAAAGCCCGATAACGCAAATCAAAGAGGCGCTCTACATTCACTATATCGGCGCACGCCGACAGCTATTCGATGCTACCAAAGATGCGTTCTACGACGCCCTCGTTGACCTTCTGAAGCAAACTAAACACTCAGACATCATCATACTAGCGGGCGATTTGAATGCTCAGCTTGGTCGGCTTTCTCCGGACGAGAAGCGGCTGGGAGGTATGTTTGGTGTCCGGGCACAACGCACTGACAATGGCGAAAGAGTCAAGCGACAACGTGGTCACGAAATATGAAACCCTGACTGCTCCACTGAGTAAAGTGGGTAGGTGTCGCCTGCCTGGATGGGGTCCTCGTGATCACTCAAACCGCTGGTTAGAGACGCTATCCGAGATGGCGGCGTGTCGCAGTCAATGGCGTACCTGCATCCATACCATTTCTAGTTCTTCCGCTTAGACTTCTATTAATTTTCAACCTTCTTAGTAACGTTTTCTTCTAGGATATTCCACGTCACTGTTGAGGTGAGCGGCAGCCCGAGCCACAGTACCTTTTGGTCAGGCTCATGGCTGCTATGATGATGAATGAGCGTTAAAGGTGAATTTATTTGGATCCGTTTTTTTACAAACGGAGCTGAATCTCGTATTCCAAATCTTCGATGTTAAATATTTAGACTACTGCAGGTGAAATCGGTCATCGTTAACCGAAGAATTCATCAGTGTCCGAGTGTTGCACTTGCCACACTGTTTACACTAAAGTCCCATGCAACTCAGCTCCACACTACTTTAACTATTCCTTCTTAGCATATGTTTGACGCACTTCCATGTTGCTTTCATTGTGTTGTGCGTCTGCCTGTTGCGTACACACCCCGGATTCGCACAACTCTTCGTCACCAAAGTCTAACCACTGAATGCGTTCCTCTTTACTTGCATTTGGGATTGCTCGCCAACCACTTGAAGGGCATGACTACTGTCTTTCTGGTGCAAACTAACGATTTGCTAGCAGTGGACTAATCTATTGGTTCCCTGTGATCAAAGGACTAACGTCTGCCTTGCTTTCATCGTTGCTGATTTGTCCGTTCATCGGTGGATATTCCATTCCCCCACTTCTTTATAACGAGCGTAATTCGCTACTATCAACCAACGGGTGCGCCCGTACGGTGCGTTTGTGTCTGTATTCTACCCACGACCACGTTTGTTTGCTACCCCTTTACAACGAACACAATAGTCATGATGCGCTTGTCTTTGTTCACCCGAGCATACTCGTATACACACGTGTTTGTGAGTGTGTTCGTGCGTGCCTTGCTGCCCGCATGTGTCTGTTCACGTCCGACGCTCCACTCCAGTAGTCTGTCTGGCTCAGTGAATGTAACGACAGTCTGCCATCTCTCTCGCGTCGGGTCCAAATTGTCTTAACAATCCGGGGCCGTGTGCGTGTGCCTTGGCCTCGTCGGAATTGTGCCACACAAAACAGACGCTTCACTTCGTTCTTCACTCGGTCGCTCTTCCAAACTAACGGATTCCCCGACGGACCGTTTTGCTTACGCCCATGTTAAAGCCTGGAAGCAAACGGCGTCAGTTAACATTAGAGACCAAATTGCATATTATCAGGGCAGTTGAAAATGGCCAGAAGAAGAGTGATATCGCCCGGGAATTCCAAATTCCCGTCTCCACCTTGTCTACGATTCTGAGCAACCGGGGGAAAATTACGGCAGCGGTCCACTTGTCTCCAAATCGGAAGCGGAATCGCAGCTGTCCGAACGCGGAACTGAACAGACGAGTGTTCGACTGGCTCGTCCAAGCTCAACTGGCCGGATTACCTTTGTCCGGACCAATCTTGCAGCGACGTGCCAGCCAGGAAGCTGAATTTATGAATATCAAAGGATTTCGGGCCTCAAACGGATGGCTGCACAAATTCAAAAAGCGATGGAACTTGTATCGTTTTAAAGTTCAGAGTCAGCCATCAAATCCATCGGTAACTGACATCTGTTTTTTTTACCGTTGATCTTGCTTTGTATTGTTAAAAACTGCTGGTATGCATGCACTTTCCATTACCATGTAAGTCACCGAAAATTCCATTATGTTAAAATGATCCTCTGGTTTGTGCATAGAGCAAACAGTAGTTTGGTTTATGTGCTGCTAGCCGTACTTGGCTTCCTTCGGGCCTCTGTTTCCATTTTTGTATAGTCAACTCAAGATACCGATTTCTCAACACGCCATATGTTGTTCTCAATTACGACACATCATAGCAATAATTTGAGGGGATTAAAACGGGGACTTCTGCTCTGTACGTATCTCAATCTGTTATCGTTGAAACCTGAGCACACGAAACTTCATAATTAAAACATTTGTCCATAGTGGATGACCACCTTATTGCACGTGGCAAGCAGGGCCTTGGGTGACATGCCTACGTTGATTTCTCAACTCAAAGAGAAACGTTTATCGGGCCGGTCTTTGTGCTTCTCTGTCCGTCATGGTTTTTATCAATTTCAGACCATTAGATGCTTAAATCATCGGTTTCATTCTGTTCCAATTATTTTATTTCATTGCTGTTATATTCGTTGCAGTTGAGATTTTTTTTATCCTATCCATTTTGGAGATCCTGTCCTGAGTGGTAACAGGCTTCTTCACATATAGCGAAGTTTGTTTGTAATATCCCAATCTTGAACGCCTGTCAGTACTGTTGTGTTTTCGAGTTGTCTGGGTATTGAGAACATCTGCTGGAGCGAGGTTGCGAAAGGTGGCTTTTTTTTACCATCATCGGCATCTATCAAACAGTGAGATTGACGTCACTACCTAGCAGCTGAACAACTATGATCAGAAAAATGAACCCTAATAGTTTTTCGTATGTTGACGGCTTCTGAATTTTGTTACAGTTACATATCATCACTAATTATTGATGTATTTCGTAATGATTATGCTGACATTGACTTCGATGTTGCTGACGATCCGATGTGCAACCTCATAGAGACAACTTTATTTTTACATTGTTGAGCCCTCAACATGCATTTCATACCTCAAGTCCTGGACTCATTTTTGAAGCAAGTGGTAGCTAAAAAACACCCACGGATTGATGATAACATTCTAAGTAGTTTATGCTCTGATTCGTGATAGTATATTTCCCCAACTTTGCATCGTCCGTATTGAGCTCCTTTCGGCTTGTTGTCTATGGCCTCAGAGGTTTACGTATGCATACACTACATTGTTGCACGAGAACTTGATAAGCAACTAGCGTCCACCAGCTGACACCAGAAGGACACGATTCGCAACCCGGCTGTTGTTTTACCCCTGTTTACCGAAGTCCACTCACTCAGATTGACTGAAACGAATCGTCGTTCTTGCTTAGATCTAGGTGCCGATTGACCACATGACCTCCCATCAATGAATGCGGTTCATTCACTCATCTAATTTTGAGCAGTTTGATCTAGTCCAGCAAAGTTAAAAGCGAAGACCAGAGATAGAGGTTGGTTGGAATGTGAAGGATGGATTGGTGTATCACGATCAGTTGGAACAGTACACGTGTACATTGTCATTGTATGAACGATTTGACGTTGGTGTGGACATTCCCGCATTGCGGCGGGGTGTTGCTTTTTAGTCCATGCACAAACCGTTGTCTGGCCAACTTGTATGGGATGAATTGGTTTTTTAAAATGCACTGGTTAATGATCTCACTTGTTAGGACATTTCCTATCAGTTTTGTTTTTCCAGAATGGTCACATATTTAAGAGTGATGACGCTGTGACCGACCGATGGACCCATGTGGTCTTACAACGAAACCTGTCTTTTTCATGACGAGTTCATATTGACTGCGTTGTTCACCTTTTATCCAACTAAACACGATGCTCGGGATATGATGTCCAATCCGGCGTACTGTTGACTCGTACGACGAGTTCGCATGAAAACCCTTTACTCGGGGAATGAATATCATCCAATAAAGATCATCTAAATGTTCGACGCCGAGAAATTAATGCACGTAAGTAAGTGAGCAACCAGTTGGAAACGAATGCCACGCACTTGTGTAGCAGATATGCTCTGTGCCGGCTGTGCGCTGAAAACTGAGTCGCTCGTTTTCATCTAACGAGTGGAGCTTTTAGATAGTGAGATGTTAAACGTACACGCATGGACAAAAAGTAGACTGGTTTCTGGTGCTCAGTCCACACAGAGCGTACATGCATATTTGACACCGTTGGGCAACACAACCGGTCTGGGTTGGTAAGCTACCACTAGACAACTCGAACCCGACATGAAAAAAAGCATTAAGTTGACACACAACTGGTGTGCTTTACATACTCACATTTACTTTTCACTATCGATTCCCCAGGCATCCTCGTTGAGTATGTACACGCGTGCTCTTCCGTATAACTTTCCATGTCGAAATTGTGATTCATCGGTTCGTCTTCCACATTACAATTGATCGCCAAATTTTTGGTCTTTGTTGATGCGCCTACCGAGCTCGATAAAACTGCCTAATTTGAATGAAAAGTCTACTCTATGAATGAGCCTCACTCAGCAAGGGTCACGTGACCGACCAGTACCTAGAAATAAGCCACAACCACGATTGAATTAATACTCACTCGATAAGAGTGCTGTGAGTGTCAATTGAGAGCCCCATTTTTCTCGGTTCAGGTTAACCGACGCGAACCGCCCCCGTCTTTTTTTGCCTGAAAGCCTATACATGTCATATTGATATGAAATGCGGCATACGTAATGGCAAATTGGCATGATGATGATCAGGTTGTCCAGAAAGTCTAGAGAAGTGCAGGGGCTTATGAACCGAAGCGTAAACCCAATACAATGAACTTATCGTTTATTGCAGTTAACGCAATGCTCAAGAAGGTTACGGATAACCTAAGAAGTGTACCCGTATCCAGAAGCCATATAAATCGCTCACACAACAAGCAACCATTTATCTGTCGGTGCCACACATCCGAAAGCACGGTCCAGACCAAGAGTCCAAGGAACCTGAACTCAAATAGAACTGCAAATTTACAAAGCGCCTTAGTTATGGAGCTCGTATCTATGAGCAACGACGCGTGGACAAGGTGTACTGGGTTATTTCTAAGATAAACCCCGTGGATGCTGGCTCAATGATTTGTACCTATGACTAAGGTCATCACCGATCAACACAGAGATACAGACAAGCAGAGACAGGCATACAACACATTCCGATGAGCTCAGAAAAACGTCGACGCGTAGAAAAACAGCACCCGATCAATCGATGTGCGCGTAAATCACGTCTAGTGCCACATCACAATCATCTATGGAGAGTTGTCAATGATAGTGACGTAGTCTAGTACGTGCAGGGCAAACAGAGGTGTATCTACCGTTTAGCTGTGGTAGGCTGTTTCGGTGTTAAATACATGAGCTAGGCGATTCTCCACTATTCAGTTGTAAAGACTCAGACGCAAACAACGCGACTTCGTGCCACGTTTATTCAATATAGGTCTTGTTGAATTTATCAAACTCTTTTAGCAGTACATCAATTGACCATAACTAGCAAATAAAAACAAGATTCTATTGGACGGCACACAGCAACTACAAGTCCCAGATTTGGCGCCATCTGCTGCCAGCAGCAGACTAAAAGAAAAACGATCAAACCAATTTTGATCGATAGGTCAGTGTTACCTAGACTACATACTTTCCAACAAAAATGCGTCAGGATGGCTTGTAGAATTCAGTCCGCACAGAACACGTGCACATTTGGACAGTTTGGCAATTTATATGGCCTGGGTTGGTTAGCCACGGTCAGCCGGCTCGGACCCGACATGAAACGTACAGTGTTCGCACACAGTTGGTTGCTTCCGGTTATCGCCCGCCAAGGTGACCCTTACGTGCTAGCATTTGCTTCTCGATTAACCGGTTTTCAGACGAACCGGCTACATTAGTCACGGTTGCACTGGACTGAACGTTCTGTCCTGAGTACCTTAAGCGGTTAGACGAGAAAGGCAGACTTTTCGCTGTAAGACAACTCCTGCACAGAGCTTTTTCGATCACGCCGGACAAACGGTATTGATAGTAACAGCCTCTGTTCTTGTGTTTTCAACTGGACATTTTCTATCGCATGATGTTTGTTGGCCATTTTTGATGTCTGGATGAGTGCTGACAGTGTACACATCTTCGAACATTTTGATCATGTACTGATCAAGCGCCTGAAACCTGCTTGATGTGTTCTAAACAATTATACTGTTCATTTTTGCTTGCCCTGTATTTCGTTACGAGTATCTCTCATTATCTTCGAGTCGACATTTCATGTAAAACTTATTTTTGTCCTCGTTTTCTTCCGACTAACAACATTGTGTAAAATAAATTAAATCCGTAATTTATTTCCTCTGATTACACCGTTACTTGCTCAAAGGGATTCTGTGCTTCAAAATACACTTTTGATGTATTGCTCATTTTTCTCAACGTTACAACTCTACCATACTTATATGCACGTTACCACCGTAACTCAAATCCAATTGGCCTCTATTCCACCAGCTGTCTTGTGCCATCTGAAAAATTACTTGTCAAGTGTGTTATGTCATCATCCGAACCGGTCTTCCCTCTCTTGGAGCACTTTTGGCATCAAAAAGGTGTCTCAGTTCAGTTGGTTTTATTCCACTGCTTTGCGAAACGTACTCACTAAAGGTGCATTTGTCCTAACGTACTGAAGGTCGATTGAGGACCGATGTTTGTATCCGATCGTACACACCAAACGATTGAGAAACCAGAAGATCAGGAGGTTGGTTCTTTGACCTCATGTCTCAGGCCGATGATTTGGTAATGGAGTAGGAAAGTTAGGAACTGTTAGCACTGATTATCTCTGTCTCTTTGAGAAGGTACTAAAATTTCCACCAAACCGTTTTTGTCTTCATCGCCCAACAATTCTGAACTAGTTCATCTGTTACCGAGATATCTTTCCCATTGAATGTGACCATTAACACGATAGGTGTCATCCTATGTTGCAATCTACTTCTCTGGTCTTGTGCAATTTCATTTTTAACACCTGAATATTACTCATTCCCTCTTTTCTGCTCCCGACCGAATGTTTTGTAGATGGTCTGTAACAAGCAAGAATTCGTTCCAACATGTAGCAATGGTGATCCGGTTGGATGTGATTTGGCCCTAGCTGGACTGAAACCGTTATCCTTACTGCCTTCTTCCGCTTCCACGACGACAACGACCACCACTACCTCGTGGAGATTACCACCACTGCCACCGCCGCCTTTGCCTGCAAACAAGGTCGGAAGTCTGGAGTTGGAACCGAAGTTCGTTTTTCTCCTACGTTGTCCGCACTGTCAAATGAGCACTGTGCGCTGGCAACACTTTCTGCTCCATTCCACAAAATGTCCAAGCACCGTCACCAAATCTGCCATTGCCTCGTCAATACAGCCCGGCCAATTGCCGAACAACAGTTATCGATGCCGAGTATATTGGTGTTCAGAATGTCAGGCTGTGTCCACTGAAAAAGATCTGGTCACGGAACATGTGACTTATTCTCATAACGGACAAGTGAGTCTCTCTTCGTTGATCTCTTGATTTCGATTGTCTTCACAGATTGGTTGTCACATCAAGTCAATTGTATGTTTTGTGCACCTTTAAACAAACTTTCCGTTGTTGTTTTTTTGCAAGCCCACATCTTCAGCAACTGAGAGGGACACTCAATTCGTTGCCCTTGATTCACACAACACTAACGCTAATCATAATCTTACTAAACGTCTTGGTTACTTTAGTGAGGAGCCACTCTAATTTTCACTTTTAAAGAACTCTTGATTCGGTTTCGTGGCTAGTTCATTCAACTAGAAAAAAAGCCAAATAAACAGTGCATTCAATGAAGGTGCACAAATTTGTTAATTTATCGATTGACTGAGTGATTTTAAACGCCCGATACGCAAAAAGTAACTTCCTGACTGTCGTGAAAACAACAATCACATGAAGTGACCATGACCTGTTTTTGCTCCCAGTATACCTCAATAACCTGTCCGAATGCGATCGAGCCGTGGCTTCGTTGTTTATGAGAAAGAATAGACATTCATTATAAGGTTCTTTACATTGATCATTGTTCGTAAATGATGATAACCGCATATCGGCACATTTGGTTGCGGTAAGAAGCAGGCTTTGCGACTGCGATAAACTTGACAGTTAGAACAACGAAACTCGATTGGGGTGTTTGATGTTCGACACTACATCACCTGTATACTTGACGAAAAACAAGTGTGGTCATGGATTTATATGGATTCGGTACGGGATGAGAACAAGAACGAGAAGAAGATATCCTCCTGAAAGACACTAGGACCATTGGTAATCAGACTTGATCATTAAATTACGTAAATTGGTTGCGCCTAGTAAAATAACCCGGTAATTTTCTATGGTTGAGAATCGAATGTCAGAATCGTTGAGAATTTGAAGTAGTTTCTATCAATGTTGCCAAGTATACCGCCGCAGCTTAAGATTCTCATATGAACGACTCTAACTTTCCCATCAGGCGATGATTGACTGGAATGAACTCCCAACCTATTCTGCTACCTTGACGTGATAGTCAGACTTGTGCACTGCATCGATCTAGAAGGCTATGCTGATTAGGACTTCGGTCCTTCCAGGATGCAACCTTGTCAGACAGGCCAAAGGGGAACAGTCAGACGAAAAGCAGTTACACTCATAGGATTGTATGTCGCACTACTGACCGCGTAGGAGTGCTTAGGTAGTGAGGCACGATCCTATGGGCATACAGCAGAACTATTTTTATAGTTGCGGCACTGCTGTCTTCCGTATCAGGAAGAAGGGGGTTAGAAAAGGTACCCTCAACAAAGAGCACTCCGATCGCCCAACGGTTGACCGTGACCATGGACGTATTATCTGATACGGTCTGAAGTAGAATCGATATTATTCAAAACCCTTATGTGGCTTCGAATAATTCTATTCCGCACGGCAATTATTAGAATCAGACTTCACTGTTTTATTAATTGCGTCCTCGGGCTAGGCAAGCCCTCTCACTGCCAAGTGAGTCAGACTTTTGAGTCATTGGCTCCGGGTGGGGTCCCTCCAAGAAAACCCTGTATCCTGTTGTCTCGCAGGTCAGACTTTTGAGTCAGAGGTTTGGAGAGGAGTCCTTTAAGTCAATCTTCTTCAGCGGCATAAATGACTTGAAAGTATCTGAAGCCACCGTTCTCCCAACAGTGACAGTATTCCTCCATTACCACTTCTCTCTGTTGCTATTGGATCGTCGACCTGGTTACAAGCCCAATCGATTGACCCAAAACCGAGAAAGACAAGAGACGCGGCAACACCGTTTATTGGAAGAGCAAGTCAAAACTGGGTCACAAAGGTTCTAAATTTATAGGGCGAATGGATTGCCATACATGGTCAACAGACAGAGCGAATCAAATGAAACGGTCATATATGGCAGTCAGGGCGTCAACAACTCATGTTACAGGGGGCATCAGGAGGCAACGCCAGAAAACCCAGTCCACATAGCGCACAGGCGTTTGACCGCATGGCTGCAATCTGATTGATTGAGCGGATCCATACCATCACCTACTACCATACCATCCGAACTAGACCGGTCGATCGGTATAGCATGATGCGTCCTGGCTGTTTCGTTAGGCGATGCGTCTCCTAACAGTTGCTTCCCAATTTTATGCCTCCCCTTTGCCCTCGACTGATATTTGTTTTCCAAATTCAAGACAAGTGGTAAACATTGGCTCCTTCAATGTCCGCACTCTCCGACAAGTCGGTCAGCAAGCTGCTTTGGCAAATACTCTATCAAGTCTGGAGATTGATGTGTGCTGTGTGTCGAAAACGCG
>LOND01000663.1:61720-85554 GCA_014220965.1 Paragonimus kellicotti | reverse complement strand
AAGCTACATCGGGCTTTTGGATGATACAGGATGTTTTTCGGCCGTATTGGATAATACGCCGGCTGGCACAGTCAACCGTTGGGCGATAGGAATGCTCTTTGTTTGAGGGTACCTTTTCTAATCCCCTTCTTCCTGATACGGAAGACAGCAGTGCCGCAACTATAAAAATAGTTCTGCTGTATGCCCATAGGATCGTGCCTCACTACCTAAGCACTCCTACGCGGTCAGTAGTGCGACATACAATCCTGAGTGTAACTGCTTTTCGTCTGGCTGCTCCCCTTTGGCCTGTCTGACAGGGTTGAACCTGGAAGGACCGGAGTCCTAGTCAGCATAGCCCGCCGGATCGAAACAGCACACAAGCCCGACCACCTCGTCAAGGTAGCAGTATAGGTCGGGATTGTTTCACGGGATAACACATTTATGAAGAAGAAACTGGTTAGCATTCAATGCACATCAACTTCCTTACCCATGTGTTGCTGATCACGATTGTACACTATTTCCGACCGCAGATGTTGCGGATCCTTGAATTCTGGAAGCATGTTTCATCAGTTGTTTCATGCCTCTTTGTCAACTCATTATCTAGCCACTGCGTTGCCTTCTCCGCTTGAGTCCGGGATTCAGGACAGAACTATACGTGCCAGGCAATGGGATTGTGTTTGAAGAAGTGTCACTGCTACCGATATCGCTTTACGATAAGTCGTATTACGGAAATTTTCAAATTGCTACTTCTGGAGATTCGTTATCTTAAAGCTCTTTTGTTCAGCTAGTAAACTCACAACATACAAGTGTTTGTGCCCACGTGGTATTTATCAAAAGCCGACAATCGGTGACTATCTTTCGATCACGTAGGTCGAGTTTCACAACCACGTTACACGTGCGCAGAGTACGTTTGCCCTTTTGTAGAATGACTGACGTCTCCGTCGGCGGGTTGACAACATCGTGCTGGTCTTTCAAATTATGATTAGTAGTCGTGTCATTCATATCTTCCCTGGAGTTTGCGCAACTACCCAAGCATACAATATTATCGGTTGTTTCCATGATTACAGTGGCAGATTTATTCGAGTGCGTAGATAGCAGTCAATAAAACTAACACGCATATTAAAGCTTCTTGAAGCAAAAGTTTAAAGGCAATCGACTATTTAACTTATTTCGTTAACTGACGATGTAGAGCAATGATTTTTTGTATTTGAATGTTCCAATTCGTTATTGTCTGGAATATCTCAAAATTTCCTCTCATTGTCAATCGGCATACCAGATTGGCGACAGCAGAACTGTAGAGACGTATGTTGCGCACATCTGGCTTTGGTAAGCTA
Source organism: Paragonimus kellicotti (assembly GCA_014220965.1). Lineage (NCBI taxonomy): Eukaryota > Metazoa > Platyhelminthes > Trematoda > Plagiorchiida > Troglotrematidae > Paragonimus > Paragonimus kellicotti. Next base: position 84,241 of record LOND01000663.1, on the reverse strand, counting down.
GCTGTGAAGCTTTTTTGCGGAAACAAAACCACACCTACCAAGGAAGCCATGGGACTGACTTGAGTTGGTTACCAACTTATGAACGTATCGAGCAACAAGCAGCGCCAACATGATGAGTAATGATGCGAATCAAAAATCGTGCTTGTATTTCCAGACTTACCAACGTCCTATGGGGCAGTAGACTGACAGTTGAACGGAGAGAACGTTCGTACATTTGCATAAATGCTTAGCCTGTGACTGATCGCTGCCACTGCATCCGTCAATCGGTGTTGTACATTGTTGCTTAGTGTCCACCACACCAAGTAACAAGCCAAGTGTTTTATCAGACTGTTTTGGGAGACTGAAGAGGTTCCTCGTGATTGTTGTTTTATCAACGATGATTCCCGTTTTCAAAACAGGGGGAGGCCCGCAGTCTGTGACAACTACAGAGGCGTCAGTCTCACTGGCCTTATATTACTTCGGTCCACTAAGTCCAGGGAAATCAGGTACGTGAAGGAACAGGCAGGATTCCGATCCGGTCGAGGTGCGTTGATCACATTTTTACCCTGCGACGGATCTTGGAACATCGGCACTCTTGTAGGCAGCCGACGGTCATGGGTTTTCAGACCTGAAAGCTGCTTTCGATTCAGTTGCTCGTAACGTTCTCTGGAACTGTCTTCTTCGCAAGGGAGTACCAGGGAAATACGTGAATCTGTTGAGATCACTGTATGCTCACTCTGCAAGCAGGGTGAGGGTTTATGGACAACTGTCTCGGGTGTTCATCACAGTGCTTCCTGAAGACTGGGACATACCCATTTCTGCGTTCTTAATCGCAGGCAATCCAGTATGGAAAGTTTCATATACTTGGGTAGCACTATCTCGTCAGCTTGTAATATTGCTGATGAGATATCAGCGAGGATAGCAAAGGCACGAGTTGCCTTTGCCAACCTGCGTCATCTGTGGCGTCGGAAAGACGTTCGATTGTCGCTGAAAGGAAGAGTATATAATGCTTGTGTACGTTCTGTTTTGCTCTATGGTTCGGAAACGTGGCCTGTTCGCAAGGAAGATATCAACAAGCTTGCTGTATTTGACCATCGTTGTCTCCGCCAGTTAGCCCACATTAAGTGGACTGATCGCGTGAGCAATGTGGCCGTTCGCCGGCGCGTATTCCGGAACGCTCGGGATGCGCGATCAATTGGTCAACTACTCACGTTGCACAGCCTGCGATGGTTGGGTCACGTACTCCGCATGCCAGCTGAGCGTTTACCGTACCGGGCATTATATACTGAGACCACCAACAGTTGGGTGAAACCACGTGGTGGTCAAGCGACAACGTGGTCACGAAATATGAAGACCCTGACTGCTCCACTGAGCAAAGTGGGTAGGTGTCGCCTACTTGGATGGGGTCCTCGTGATCACTCAAACCGCTGGTTGGAGACGCTATCCGAGATGGCGGTGTGTCGCAGTCAATGGCGTACCTGCATCCTACCATTTCCTATCACCTTACCTTTCCTAGTTCTTCCGCCTTGTCCCTTATTATCATTATTACTATTATTCTGTAATTTTTTCTGCAATATTTCTTCTAGGCTATTCCATATCACTATTGAAGTGAGTGGCGGCCCGAGCCACAGTACTTTCTGGTCAGGCTGCTGGCTAATATGATGATGCTGAAGTACTAATGGCGGGCGTGAACGGTGGTGTGAAAATCTGTTAGAGTCTGTTGTGTTCACCTGAGCCTCCATTCGGACGGACGTCCTTTTTTCAAATACTTTCAGTGCTACGCAAATGCGTAGCCGCCACTTCTGATGTCTGTAGCAGTCATCAGTTTGCAGTGTGCAAAACATTTTGAATAACCCCATCATTGGTTGGCATGATTGTGTGCATTCCTTATGAACCATTACTTCGTCTGTGTAGTTTCAACCGAATCAGTCTTCGACAAATGTTCAAGTTCCCAGCTGATTGAATGTATCAGATAGAAAAGAGGACCCTGTGAACGCTGAGGAGAAGTCGTTCGTTGTTCTGTTGAATTTACGATCCATCTCTGTATCGACGTCAGCCTTTCTCGTCAGGGAGTTCAGCGTACCTAATATCTTTATGATATGCTAGATCTCGCGATTACTTTTGCCGCCCAGGAATATGTAAAGTGAAATGTTTTAACTCACATCTGGCAGTCTTTAGAGTAAAGTTGGCTGGTAAATTTTTTCCCGTTTTATAAGCCCTTTTTTCTCGTCTTTTGGGCACGGAGAAGAGAGTATGCTAGCACATACAAGGATTATCCCTCAAGAACAACCAAATCGAAGCTGGTCAACTGAACACAACCGACAGACAGTCGTGACCGAGATAACATTTCGCGTGGTCTGAGTTTTTATTTCCTGAACTTGCTTACTACTCTGTGCGTCGTGGATTACTATCAGTCCAACAACAGCTTGAGCCACAATATCCACGGGTATGGCAGAAAGCGGAAAATGATGAGAAGGCTTCTCCTGGATCGGTACATTTAACATACTGCCCTGTAAAATGCCCTACCATGACTAAAGTCATTGGTACTCGCTAACTTATTTTCATCTTGACAGTCATTTCGATTACGATATTGTACCATCAGTTTTGGATCTGCATTCATCGTGTGATATCAGATCATGCTTCCTCCTTGCTTTTATGTGCCGCGTTTCCGAGTGGATTTTTGCGACGCCATCACATAGGACGCAAACTGGCGTGGTAGTTATGCATCAGCGAGAACCACTAATGTATTGCTGTCGATGTTGATAACGATGATTCGCTGTCGTGGTCACATAGAGCTCTACGAATCAGTCTTAGCACTCATTCGGCTGCAGACGCACACATTATGCCAACCAGAAAACTGAGGCATTGGGTTGTTCGCATGTTTTGGACAGGTAATTCAGGTCACGTTGAATAGCTAGAGTTTAGAACCCTAAACAACCTATGGTAAGGTGGTTTATTTTGTTGTATCATCATTCAATCCATCACTGCGTGCAAGTGGTATTCGAGTACTGCGTGCTTCGATTTCTGACTTGTTATACTCAAGAACGGTCATAGTGACTGATGCCAGCTAACCTCAATGTTGAACGGGATATGTTACATATCTCCCCTTTGAAATGAAGCATATCGTGCCCTCAATTTACTGCTCAGGTGGATTCAAGAATACCAGGACGTTTCACCAGTAAAACAGTCAAATTGTCTTGTTCAGTTTGTGGAGTCGTTTTCTCTTTTCCAAGATGGCTTGATATCCATCGCTTTCTAGTTAATAACGTGAATTATTTTTTTACGTTTTATCTCAGACCCTAACGATCTTTTTAAATCAACGCAGACCTATCGACAGCACTTGCAGGCATTTACCACTTTGCTTTTTATTCTAGAAACTCTAGTAATACCATTATCTCCTATAAGAAGTGAGGGATTTCGGTTTATAACTTGAGCATCACTCGCAGTTGATTACAGCTTCCAAATTCTCGTAGACTTTTTTGTTATTCCTTTTCGGAAGGAATAACTGTATTTGAGTATGGCTTTCGTTCGAGCTCGTCAGTGATGCTGTCCGTATCACGGCTGGAATTTGAAACTCAGACCACACTGTCGTGTAGCGATTATGTCATTGGCCTCACTTTAGACACGACTGAATTTTCCGACACAAATGTTCAGTCACATTCGTTCGCGAGTAATGTTCAGATTATCTGATCACCTCGAGAGGAGACAGTAACGGTTCTGTTAACTCCATTTGGTGATTTCACGGCTTTCTTCTCTACGAGTTGAAATCACAGAAATCAATAAACTTCGTGAGCGGTGCTCTGAGTATCGATAAATAGTGGGGGTGATTGATATATTTTGAACATCATTCACAGTTGATTGCAGTTTTCGCATTCCCGTAGACTTTTCAACCTGTCTGCTTCGAAATGAAGCACGACCACTTGAACAATTACTCGGCCAATCGTGGCCATGACTGTGTAGCCTTCGAACTCTTGTATGCCTTAATCCAATCAGAACTGATGCATTTCAGTGGTAAGTTATGGATGTAGGAACGAACGGGTTTGTGGTCAGAAAACCGTGACGACCATTTGTATGAAACGAGCCTATTAGTAACGTTAGTTCTTATGCCGGGTTTTTTTGTTTGGCAATACAGCTTGGAGGTGAACGTAATCATCCTGTGCGCGTTGGACGGTCGTCCACTCGCGATTTTCACCCACCCAAGGTTTGCTCGTGAAACATCAAAGCATTGATCCGGTGTTTGTTTTGTCCTGCGTGTGGCACTGGCCCTTGTTAAACAATGTTTGTCCTACACGTCACCCTAAGGGCCAACTGCTTCTGGTTTCAACACGCTTGATTCTCCCACACCCAACAACCTCTCGTACGTGGCTTCGTTTGGACGTGGGTTGTGAAAGATAGGCATTAGACGGGCGCGTAGTGTGACTGTCTGCGTCTCCGCTAACGCGTACACACACATGCGCACCGCATCCGTCAGTCAGTTTCTGCGTCCGTGCAGCTGTGTCTGATCGAGCCGTCCGTGTCTTGGCTTGGTCGACAGGCCGTGCGGTCTGCCACACGAGAAGGATAACCGGAATAGGTCGATGAAGGCGTTGAAGTGTTGGGCACGTCCACACCCGCCCTGGCTTTCCGGTCGGTCGTGGCTTCATCGTTCTACATCTGGTGTTCGCCCGCTCGTCAATGCATTGTGACAACACACGCAGACACACCCAACGCACACACGCTCCGATGTACGATGCGTTCAATGGGCGGGCGACGCAAAGACAGAGACAGCCGTAAGCCACTCAGCTTTGTCAGGTCGATAGCCTGCTGCATCGTTTGTCCACCCGTGTAGCATGCACGGGCACAAGGTCCGTGTGTTCGTTTGCTTTGTGTTACCGTGGCCCGCGCAATAGGTCAACCGTGCGTGGACGCAATCAAACCAGCAACCCTTGTCCCTTGAAGCTCATCAGCCGTGATTGTTCTCGCCGCTACTATTGCCGTTACTGTCAATCGATTCATGCACTGCTTCACTGCTCCCTGTTTTGCGTGTGATGCGGGCAAGTCACTTCTACGGGAAATGCGTTCACTATATGCTGAAATAAGAATTCTGTGGCTGAATACGTGTGTGTTGACAATGGGTTACGCACACATTCACCTAACAGACCGATACTGTCCACGGATCGTGCAAGTCATAAGTGCACACCCGGTTGAACTTCTCGTGCTGTTCGCAGCAAGCTTTTGTGAAAACAGTGTATCATTAGTGTTACTATTACTAATGGTAATGGTAGTGCTAAGCTACTCTAAACATCAGACTGAAGGTTGCAGACTCGGTTAATCGCGGACCCACTCTGTTTCGTATCCAGCCTACTTCAGCATCATCATCATAGAGCAGCAATACATCAGTGGTTCACACTGATGCTTAACTGCCACACAACCACGAGGAAAAAACCTGTGTAGGAAGAGAGAAGAAAAAAGAAGGGGACGGGAAGGGACCTAACTACTAAAAATAGCTACGTCTATATTCAAACATCACACACCTTGCAAACAAACAACCGAGCTGTAAGTGAAAGTAAGGCGTCATCAGCAAGACAGCTTCCTTACGGCTTTCACTGCCCCGCGTCATTAAGTGCACTCACTTCACAGACAACTCGGCCAAACAACGACAACATTCACGCCACTGAGCTCGATTAGCCGCCATCTCACCTAATGTCTCAAGCCACCGACTCTGTGAGTCGCGAGGGCCCCAGCCCGGGAGACGAACCCGATCTACAGTGACCAGCCCCTACTTTAGTACCAGAGTAACCAAGGGTTTTCTGCCTCCTTTACAGAAGACCGATCCTATTATCAGTGATTCGGAATGAAACGTTCGATTAGATGAGAATCAGTCTGCAAGCGCTATATGGTTATGTGACTTGTTTTGCATATCTGTGGTTTTCCGTATGTAACGACAATCCGGTCATGAATGGGATTTCGAACTGTTTTGTTCAGTTGACATTATTCACTCTCGCAGCGATATATAGTCCACTCATTGGCAGAGGTAAAAAAAAATGTAGATATAAATTACGTCATCGACTCAAGAGACTTCATTCAGGAGCTTGATCCTATTGTCTTTCTTCAAACTCTATAAATCTACGGCGATCACAAGGCACTAGAACAACTAGATTTATTGCGATTACATCGCGTAAATGGTATCAACTGGCTGAGATAATGAAATTATTTTCGTAATTGATCGCCACTCAAGCTCCATAGGACATTTAGTGATAGGGTATGACAAATAGTCTCTTTTTTTTCTTGGTACGTGGATGTTAGACATCTTTTTCCGTGTGTTATATCTATAGACGGATACTACTGCGTGAAACAACGATGAACTGCTTATTCTTAAATATGGTTCACATAATTCTACCAATGTGTATCCATTACGAAATGCATCCGGCTATCGTTAGCATGCAGTGCTCCTTTATAACAGATGCATGCGTTATGTCTATCCATAAAACCGTCACATAGAGCCCGTCTGATGTTGTTCGGCTGTGGCATGTCAACAATGTCCACCTTACATTCGTTTTCCTTGTGGAATAAAATTGCTTGATTCCTTTTGCGAAATGATTGAGTGTAGTCAGATGAAAGCGACGCAGCAAATTTTTTGCTTCCTTACTTGACATTTCGTAATACATTGGCCATCCACCTTGTCCCCGTGGAGGAACCTCTCATATTGATCGAGAAGTTCTCTCTTCATTTCTGTCGGGATTCCTTTACAGCTTAAAGGTAACGTTCCCATCAACGCCACACGCCGTTTTCTGAGCATGAGTACCAAGGTGGGATTAGTCAAGAACATTGTAACCTTTATCTAGTAAACCTTCCACCAAACATCACCTCTACTGCCAAAGACGACTGATCGTTTCGTGGATCGCTTTCTTGTACACCTAAACATACGGCATCACGTCGTGAGCACATTCCCCTTTTTATCCACCAACATCCAAAACGTTATCCCGTAGTCGTCTGATTAGCCTATTTGGCATTGATGCAATTAGCTGTGTTTTGTTTTTCGGCCGTAGTCGTGAGGTCTTGCAACCAATTCTCCGAAAATATCTCCTCTATGACTAATCAATTCATTCTGCCTTCGTCTATCACAACTAGCTCTATCGTTAAAACGGGAGCGTTTGTTAGTTCCGAGACATTTTTCTTTTCAAGCCTTTGGAACATCAAGCTTTTGTTGCCAAGGCAACTCGACAGAGTGGCCCCTTCCTCGTGGTTCATGAGTATTCTCTAAACTGCTACATCACCAGCCTGGATATCGAATATTCAGTAATGGTTCCTAATGGTTGGCCACATAGATTCATTTCTCTAAATCAATTACAACGTTGTGGGTCTTTGGTCACTGCATAAATTCGTCTCTCCCATTTTCAAATTTCACAAAGCGTTATATGCCACGGAACCAGTAAACCGACTTAATGTGCATACTAGTGGGCCATCTGTTGATCTTGATTGTCGTTTCTGAGGCTCTATTTTCGTGACAGTGACTACGTTCATGCGTTCATGTGCCATCGTAATATGCACGAACCGGATTGACGAACGAGTTGTCACTTCGGTATTGCTCTAACGATATTCGATTGCACTAACTTCTTGTCCTAATCCTCTGTTGTACAGCCTAGGCTACGTTTCAATGGTCTGTCTCTTAAAAAAATCTGGACTCCGAACCCTACACGAGCGCACATCCCAAACACGCTCGTTGGTTGATTGATCGTACAGCTACTGTGCTGTCAAAAGCGTCCACTTAGTCCGTCCGAAATCGGGGTCACCTTGTAACGTCCACTTGCGAACATCATGTCGTCCCAAGTCGAAACTGTGTCAGAGAAACGTGGGTGCCTGATGCACGTCATCGACTTAACTGACTTCATTCAGAGGCTTGATCCCACCGCATTTCCTCAATCTATATAAATTCACGGTGACCACAAAAACACTGGAACAACTAGATTTATTAGGATTCCTTACACCTTTAGTGCGATGATTCATGCGCCATTGCGTGATCTGGCGAACTGGTGGTCCCTACCGTCGACACCCTCGATGCGATTTTATCTGGTCACGAGAAGGCACGTTCGCAACGGCCGTTACGGTTGAACAAACCAATAGACAAGAGGATTTTAACATCAGTTGATTGATTCCAACTGGACATGAGAAGGTTGCACCGCAGATTTACGTGCATATTCTGACTGACTATTCACTCACTTGGAATGGATGAAATTATTCGTTGTTCCTGTTATTGCTTACTCCTCGGTACCGATTGATTACGCAGTCCTTGTTGATAGTTTGTGCATGGTCTCCCGCGGGATATGTGCAATTAATGGCTTTAAAATCAGCAACCCTTGGTCACAGCTTCGATCGTCGAATTTCGCCTCATTTTGGTGATGAGAACAACTTATTTGTTATATTAACTCAGCAAAACACCTACGGAAGCTATATGAGGTGCGCTATTCTGTGAATCCTTCGACAGATAGGTATCGAGTCTCGGTCATCTGTACCAAGACGTTTGAGGGCTGTTGAATTTACGTGAATGCCATTTTTAGTCTGTCACGCTGTACGTTCCTCAGATGCGCGACTTTTTCGAGCCATCGATTTTCACGGTTCGGCTTTGGACCCGTCCTCTGAAACTCGTTTGTTCGTTGAGTGTGGTCGGATATTGTTGTCTGCCTGTTTGGAATCCTGTGATCTGTTCGTATCAGTGGCTGGAAACATTCTTAGTCACGGTGACCTGTCAACTTCTGTGGCCCGCTTGAATTTGTGTGGTCGCCAATTCTCTGCGGTTCATAGTTCAAGTCGCGGCAGTAGTAAATAATTACAAGCTGATACCAAATAGAGTTCCGTGTAACGTGTTTTGTATGATTTTCGAGCTACCGTTTCTCCATGTTGCAATCCAATCACAGCCAGTTAGCAATGAGGGATGCATACCGAAATGGACAGTATCTTCATTCCTCTATACATTGTTAATTTATGCCCTTATTGAGATATCCTTGACTGTTGCCTTGACGTTACTTTTTTCTCTGATGATAACAATTTCGACCACTGTTATCCGTTCCATTCTCCAAATTACATTACATAGAAGTTTTCATAGCTTTAGTTGGACTCACCCATTTTTATCTCATTACAGGCTATTGTGATACACGAGAGACTCCATGTTGACTTCCTCGATTCGAAAGTCCAATCGGCAACTGCGGATTCTTCCCGTGCATCCTTCGTACCAGGTTCACCTTCCGTGTCTAGCACACCCGTGTCCAAAACGAATTCGTTTGTCCCGTTCTATGTGAACTCAATGTGGCCGTCATCCCCGGAGAATGATGAGGAGACAGAATCACCTATGAATTTGGCCGCATTGGCTCGTCCGGCAGCTTCAAAACTAGCCGGTCCTGGCTGTCGAAACTATCAGCAAATAACTTCGACGGTGCCGATATTACCCTCCATTCGACCCGCTCCTGTCGTCTCCACGGTCACCACATCGTCATGGCATTCGATACAACAGACTGTGGTCAGTGATGCCTCTTCCATTTCTTTGCTACAAAGTGCCGCTGCCTTGAAGACTCTACAAGAACTGACGGGTGCTGGTGGACATGATGTCACATCGGAAGCTGCCTCCGCGGTTGCGGCGATGGCTGCCGCTGCACTCAGTGGACTAACGGGATTCGATGTGACTAGTTCGACCGCTTCGGCTGATATGTTGACCAGTATAAATGCATCTTCCCTTGCGAGTCTGACAGCTCCTGCGATTGCAAGCGTTGTACAGTTTACCAGTCCACAAGTTAGTAATAAGGCAGATGGAACACAGTCGAACGGTCCAGTGGAGAATTCCGCACCCGAGTCACATGGTGGCGCAGAGCAGTCATCCGAAAAGCCAGATTACGATGAGAAGTGTGATACTGGTCGCGCCGGGGACGATTTGGTCTCATTTCCATTCGATGAGACCAAATTTCGTAATGAACTCTCCAAGCATATTCGTTCGAGCGTGCTCGATTCTCTAGTGGCAAAGATGCATCAGTTCTCTTCATACTTTGTCCGAATTTTGGGGAAGGAGAATCACCGTCGTATTCCAGTTTGCCCAGAGTGTGATAAAGTATTTCCTTACGGCCTCGGTGACTTCAAGCGTCATTTGCTTACCGTTCATCTGGAGGTTCCACGCGAGTATTTGAAAGATTGTTTGCGATTCACTTATTTACCCAAAAGTGAAGAGAAATTTCAAGAAGTACAGGAGCAGTTAGCAATGAGACAAATGAAACCACGTTTGTTGGAAGCCGGTCGTCGACGTGTTCCATTACCATACTCTATCATAATTTTGCGTCGGCTAACACGTCATCTACCAATCGGGACACGAGAATTTCTGGAACACAAGATGCAATTGTATAGTCGTTTGTCAGTGATTGTAGATACGCGGGGCGGTCTACGGCGCTATCGTTGCAATCATTGTAGCTATTCCTCACCACATGCGCTCGCTGACGTTCGCAAACACATCCTCGGTTCACACTGTGGCATTTCTACGAAGCACTTTCGACATTGCCTGCAAGCTTCCCGCTTGGATCCAGTTGAGTTCATTTTATTTTCCGATGAGAAATTGGCTCGTCTCGCTAAAGATTACATGCACCGCCAACATGGTTCGGAAGCATTCATTTCAACGGGAAGTCGTTCTCCTTCACCGGACGATGGAACGAGTCATAACGGATTCACAGAGCTCGACTCAGTTGTGTCCAGCACTTCGAATTCGGATTCAGAGCACAAACCTCAGGACACTTATGTGTCTCATTTCACTGCCGTGGTCCCGGGCTCAAAAAATCGTGTCACCGTACGCATTCGTCCCCCAGTTCCACCAGATTCAGTCAATACCCAAGGTACGAACGCCATCGTTGGGCCTGTGGTCGCTAGTCCTTCAAACGTAAATCATTCTCCTGCAACACCTCCGCGATCCCCAGATTCCCCGGACTCTTTATTCGAACCACAACCTGCTAACGTGGTAGACAGTCTGGATTTGAATACTCTGCCGTCGATTCCGGGCTTTGAGGGAGCTGATCGTGTGGTACACCTTGCACTACCCTTTTCGGAGCCCGTCTTAAGGCAGTTGATGAACCAAGCCGGAGCAACTAAAGCTCACATGGATGAAATACTGTCCAAAATGCGTATCTACTCCACCTACACCATGAGCCGCATTTGCAAAGGTGATCGTACAATCGCTTTTCGATGCCCTTGTGGACGTTTGTTCATGACAACCAGGCAGCCAGATAGCAAGATTCGCGCAGCCACGTTAGCTGATAGCCGACGACATGTAATGGGTGTGCATGCTCGAATTCCGCATGAGTTCATAACACTTTGTTGTCAGGCTTCTCGGATCACTCGTGAATACGATTTTGAAATCTATCCAGATGATATGCTTCTCCGATTAGCCATGGATCGACCGATCAAACTAACCAATCTCCCTCCAGCTAGTTGTCCAGTCAGTCGCCCCAGCTCTTCCTTACCTCCACTGCGGCCATTGCGGGATTTGGGTTTGAATGCATCAGCTTCCGGGAAGTATGCGACAACGGAGGATAACTTTGAACCCAGTCAGTCTGATACGATGGATAATTCAGTTTCGGTTGATAATTCTGAGGCTCAGTCTGTCAGTTCTGCTGATGGTTTTGGCGGCCCTCGCGACTCCATCGAGGATGAGAGATTGACGATTGTGGAGGACAAAGAGTCTCCAGAGTCGAATGATAAGAAAACGTCTAAAGGTATGGAAGACCCTCTGTCTCATTTATCTCAGGCTCAGGCTTCTCCAAACGAGGAAGTAGAAAGAGTTATTGATTTGCCTTATTCATCTGAGGCACTGCACAGTCTCGTTGAAGGCTACTGTCCACCAAGCTACTTCCCCATCCTGGAGGTAAGTCTCTTTCTCTGCACTCACTGGCACTCTGTTCACGATGCAACCCCGTTGATCGTCTTGACTCGTTTCATGTGTACGTCCAACTAACATGAACATTTCAAAGTGCCCATCGAAGCTAATTTCTGTCTAATCCTTTACTGTCGTTAAGTTGTTTACTCTAAATCGGATGGGTAACGGAAGGCAATGAGGAGCTTTTAATTGACAACTTCTCACCGTCTGGTTTGGTGGTCTTTGGAAATAGTTGAGCATCCCGAATCTCGTCGTTAACTTTAGACAGTGAATCAATCTGTAACTGGACACGTTTAGGGCCGTTTGACGATTGTGCATGTCTGTCGACGTCACTGTTTGTATATTTAAACTGAATTCCCGTGATGGTGAAAGGGCTTCCGGTCCGAATTTACTCCCGGTTGACGATTACATCCGGCTAGGCAAACAATTACAGCAGGCCTCCGAGATCGTCGCTAATCAATTCCATCCAGACGTCTATTCACGTGGTTGTTTTACTAGACCATCTTGGCATATTTCACAATTCCAGGCGCTACTCCTATCACTTGTGTTGCTGTTTACACCTTCAGTATGCTTTCACCGTTCGTTAGAGTTCTTACTCACACTGACTTGCATCTGTAGATATATTTTTTTGGGTGTGTGTATGCATGGAGTTATCTTATCCATGTACACTGTATGGTATCTCTCTTTGATTGTCTTTGCGTGCCTTCACTTACCCATCCGTGATTCACAAATTCCACCACATATTTGTCATATGCGTGCAATGCAAGTGGACCAGTACACCGTTGTCAGCCTCTAGCAACTGGAATGAAAAACGCATTTCCTAGGGCTTCCAGTTGTGGTTGTTTGCTTGTGCAGGTGCTTGCATATGCTAGATTGTTTGCCGCTTGCGCGTACGTGCATACACTTCTGTGGTCGCTTCCAGCCGTTTTTCATGCATTTCTTCTCTGTACTCTTCAGTCTGTTTACACAGTTTTAGCAATTTGCGTTGGTGTTCTGTTCCTGTCCAGCCGTCGGCACTAACACCTTTGCCTCGCGCAGAATTCCTTGTATTGATCGAGTGGTGTTTTCTGACCTCGTACACGGTTTTCCAGCATGCGCCATGCCATAAGTTTCTCTCATTGGAATTCATAGTTTAACCGGTGCTTCTTATTGTGTTGTATCATAGCGTGTATATTTAGCCATTCCGTTCTTGCTAGTGCGCTGTACCATCTTGACCTATTATGACGACTTCTACAATCTTCCTTGTGGTATAACTAAAACTTCTTCACATAGACTCGTGTTAGTTTATTCCGTGACCTGTTGTCAGCTTGCAACCTGAGACATTCAGCGACTTTGCGCCTCTGGCATTGCCACACGTGTATGATGCGTTATTGTCTACTCCGTATGATTCTGTTGAACAATTGAAGTTTGTGTGAGTTCTCTGCTTATGACGATTAATGTTGATATTCACGGTGCGATCTCATACATCACCCAACATGGTTCCTATACATGCCTGGATCAGCCTTTCCTATTGAACTGGAAGCTTCGTTAGATTTGGTCAATCTCTCTCGTTTGCGTTCTTCCAACGCGTGCTCTTTGCAATCGTACACACGGACAATTGAATGCTCGACTCCAGCTACCCCCAAACCACCATTGTATTGACTAATCATGTAAGTACATTTACCGCTTTAAGCCATACTTATAGGTATTGTGGCTCGAGTTGCCTTTGCTCCCGACAATAGTCCATGAGGTGACTGATTAATCAATGGTAACACGTTTATATAGAGGAAAACTAAGCGAAAACACTGGAGATTCATAAGGTGGAAGAAGGGTCAACAATTTTGCGGATACATGTTCAGCGTTGACTGTGATACATTGTCATGTCGGAAGGCGTTTCCAGCCGGCGGTACGAATGATCGCGAACCCTCAGCCTAGTAGATGGCATCTCCCTACCTTACTCTTGGGGTTGTCAGGGCTTTCACTGCTCATGACCCTGTGGTCGTCTGACTAGTCTGCATTCTCTTCTAGCCATTAGCGACCACACTGAGCAGTTCACTGTGCGGCAGTTGTTCTGTCGACATGCAGAGTGCATTATCCAACTAACGCAGACTGCGTTTTCATTATCTCGGCAATTGATTGGACTTTCAACTTTCGCAAATGACCTCTACGGACTGGCACGTTGCTCACATTGTCCATCTATTTGATGCGTGATGACCAGCGGGAACAACGGTAGGCGAATACCGGGAGCTTGTATACGTTTTCCACACTAAATAGATCAAGTATCTGATCCGTAGAGCAAAACTGAGCGTACGAACGCATTCCGATCCTTCTCTCTGTGAGCCAATCGGACATTTTGACGATGTCACAAATGAGGGGGATTTGCTAACGCACTGCGTGCTTTCACTGTCCTCACGAATGCCTCATCAACAACTTTTCAAGCTGATACTACCCAGGTCTACATTGAAGCAGTCAACATTAGGTTATCTACCGCCCCTTGCACTCACACAGCTGTGTCGAGAGCAACAATTAGGCAGAACCACTGTGGTCTCCATTGTCCACCCTATTAATTCTGTCTACTTCATTAAAAACGGTATACTGTACGCCACCCAAGCCGGTTAACTGTATATCCAACCATCTGCAGCCTCGGCTTGTATTACTCTTGCTCAATAGACAAAATTTTTCTGTGTACCGGGGCTAGTTTATTCGTAGCTCTCTATCTTTCTAAGCTGATTCGTCCTTTTTCTTATCTGTGCTCTGTACTTCAGCTGATGTTCTTACCGTATGGCCCAACCATCATTACTGAGCGATTGAACTCGCTCGATCTCTGCTACTGAATATCTGCTTCCAATCTTAGTTACTGTTTGCCCGTTGGGGCCACCCAGTGCGTGCGTTTGAATGTTTACGCATCGGTGGTGAGTTGGTTGAAAGCGGTTCAGGCCGTCCATTCAATGCGATCGCATTTTTACAACACTAGAGTGCCATCCATCTTCCAGTCGCCCTATACACACGCACCACAAATGTTGTTATTCAAATCGGAACAGATCGACAGTGTATACTGTCATTTGACAACAAATTCGGCTTCATGTGTTCAATGAAAATGGGACAGATTAGCATTTTCTTACTTGATCAGTAGTGTTCCAAAGTCAATTTCACTTTCTTTCATCGGTCTCGTTACGTATTGCTTGATTGGTATTCAAATAATATCCCCATATTCATAATATATGATCCATTTCTCATTAGACTGATCCCCATTAGTTTCCGTCCGAAATTTGTGAATTGTACACGTTTGTCTTCGATTTTACCCCCTCTTCTCCCTGGTCTCATGACATTGCTCGCTATCCTCTTTTTATCCTACAGGAAAAAATGGACGTGTACAGTTCGCTGAAGGTGTTTATCAGCCGACGTCGTGGCCGGCGTTATTTCTGTTGTTCCGGTTGCTCTTCCTCTTCTCCGCATGGAATGGGTGATATCCGCAAGCACATTCTTGGAGTGCATGCCAAGGTTCCGGAACGTTATAAAGCGGCTGCCATGCACTGCAGTCGTCTAAGCCGGGAAGATAACACTCTGTTGCCTAACCACGTCTTGCTACATTTGGCCAAAATGAAATGGAAAGGCACAGTGATCAAACCGTTGGCCGAGATGGATTTGTCTCAATTCGGTGCACGACGAGCATCCGCTGTCGGTCTGGTTCGACAAACGGGGCAATTTGCTTCCCAGGTCTATCAACCCTCAACACAACACCGGGACTCAGAGAAACTGACAGCACTTCCGTCTGCTGCGTCGACTACCAGTGCCGGACATCGATCTTCCGCTACCGGCTCGGAAAAATTCCGCAACAGTCTGTACAGCACGGTAGCTTCGTGTACGTTCGACGACCAGACAGAGGACGCTGAGTTCGACCTTGTATCCGAACCGCATGAACGAGAAACTGGTAACAATGAGTCGGACGAAGCGCAGCCTTATATTATTCGAATGAATGCGGACCCTAGTCGCAAGATTACTGAAGGTTGTGCTCTTGTTTATGCCTGCTCCGCCTGCCCGTTTCTGTCCAACTATGCGGGTGCAGCTCGAGCTCACATTGTTCGTACGCATATGCACGTCCCGGCCTATGATTGTCCCCACTGTGACCAAACATTCCAAACGAACAAAGATGCGTTTAATCATCATCAAACTGTGCACACAAAACTGGAGTTTACGGTTGACCAGCACCGAATGATTTATCGGGATTCTATGTCTAAGGTAAGCTATTTTGTAATGCTGACCTTTGTAATCTCGCTGTTTACTGCCAGACTCAGTCCATCCTTATCCGGGTATTGTAGCCGTTGTAGCTAAGCCCACAATTAAGCAAATTGAATCTGTCTACAAGAAATTACTGTTTAGGTTAGACGTAAACAGGCAACACTTGGAAGTAAACAGAATCACGGAAGTATAACTAATCTGTCTACGCATGTTCGTTTTCGTTTAAAAGTTTTATTAATGATTTGCTCATTTTGCTTGCTCTGTTTCTCCTAGATCTCTATAACAGATATCGAATCGGAGCCGGTTTCCCGCGTAACAGAGCTCAAACAACTTTTGCGCGCCCGTGCAAGCGACTCGGAAAAGCGGCCCGAGGATGCCGGGGACAGGGAAGATGATGTTTCGTTTGAGGCGGAAATAGATTACGAGGAATTCTCAACAGCTCTTGACCAGGGGAATTGTGATCTGGGACGGATGCGTTACTTGCCCGATACTACTGAGTTGGGGAAGCCGGCAAAAATTGCCCGATTAGACACCGATTCTACCAGCACACTAGCGGATGACCTCCTTGATGTACCAAACGGCAACCCAGATATGACACGTCCAATGATTGTGCTAAACGGCCTTGCGGAGTCCGGCAAATTTGCCAGTCCTATTGCCCGATCCGGTCCAAGCGGTTCGAGTAGACGGAAACCGAGCAAATTGCAACTGGTGCAACTTAAGCCCACTTTGGAACCTGAAAACTGTGATGCTTGCCCCACCTCCGGTCTTGTTGGGAAACCTGATACATGTGGCCAAGAGTCCAAAGCATCTGATAAACTAATCCTCAACGTCAGTGAGATTTGATTTGCCAGTCCTGTACATAAGTTTATGCTTGCATACGCTCGTGACATTCGATTTGTTTCAGTCCGGTAACCCACTACTCCTTACTGATGCACACCCTGATCTACGCACGTCCACTGATTTTTGATTGTGTTTGTCCTCAGTGTTTCGTTGTTGTATTTTTTTAGCTTTCCTACCGTTCTTGTTTGTTTTCTTTGGGTTTACGTATATATTTCTCTTCCTATATTTGTTCTCCCATTTTTGCCCACTGTCCGGAATTATTATTTTTCAGGCCAATTCCGGTCTCATCATTGCCGCCGGACAATTCGTGTATATTTCCGTCGCAATTGTGAACTATCACTATGATGTTACTGATGATACTCGTAACGACGATGCGTCCAATAGGTACTCAGGCACGTGACGCGCAGTCATTGAAACCCAGCCCTACCTCTATACAATACTGCCCTTTGTACAATTTTCTATCATTTCTTTTTCCACTCATGTTATCTCTTTGTTTCAATCATTTGGGTTGTCTGAGTACCCTGTTAAGAGTAAACTTATACAGAAATAACCAAAGCATTTATCTATAAACCTGTTGTGTGTGTATATATATATGCGTTGATTTATCGATTTGATTCGTATATTGAACCAGACGGCATAAGAAGTCCTTCTGATATTTCTTAAATCTACAGTTATCTATTAACTCTACATATAATTTCGATGGTAAATGTAGATACTCGAGGGTTCATGATGGATCGTTTGTGTACATTTTTTGATCAATCTACTGGTGTTCAACATATGCGCGCATACACATCTAGACAATGCAGTGAAGTCTTTCCACATTGCTGTTGATCCTTTTGCATTCTGGTCAGTGCTCTGGTTCTAGTGTCCAATGTTACGTGCACATGGAACGTACACGCATACACTTGTGATTTGCTTTGTGACTTTGTGATCAAGTGGTATTCGGGGTCTTCGTTTCTGTGCTTCTCATGACCATGTAGTCTCCACAACTCTTTCGTCATCCTATCGGTTCCGACACGGTTAGCGTTTCTCTTTGTGTCTTTTTTTCTAAATGTTTGTCCGATCAAGCATAATGATATGTGCTGCTGCTACTACCAATGCTCCCCTCCCTTGTCGTTCATTCGCGATTCATAGACCTTCCAAACCTGTTCCACATTTACGTCTATACTATAGTATATGTATACGCAACCTGATATTTCACGAACAATGTTGTCACGTACCATCGTTGCTTGTAAGTCCACCTGGCTCCTGTTTGTTGGTTCACTGGTTCTCTTTTCAATGACTGTAATGAGCACTGTTACATTTTTTCACATATATACTTTGTTGAGAACCAACGCCAAAGTGATATAAACGTGTACTTTCTCAATTTGGTGACTTTTTGTATATTGGTTATTCATGGAGACACTTTTTCTGAATTGGAGAGAATGATAGTTTCCGTTTTGTCTCCTACATTGTGACCAATTCATATCGTTCTCCAGTTCCCGTCGAGTCTGTGTAGCTTGGCCTGGTGTTTTTCACTAACATTATTTCTGTTTCAATTTAAGATGAGCCGAGATCAATTTCGTGTCAATCAATGTCATCTCAAATACCCTCAAAAGGGTTTTGTGGATTTACTACCTGTCGTTCACTGACCAACAAAAGCACATCCGATGTGTACACGAATTGACTGGCTCGCATGACGTGGGGGGGATAGGTATATGAAGGATGCAGGGTTAAACAGAACACAGTCGCCTCCATCCAGTTACCGGGCTGTCCGGGACACGGATTAACACCATCTGTTCTGTATATGCGGTGTTTCCGCTGTTCACGGTTAGCACTGAATGCCCAACAGTGTCCGTATTCGTTGTACTCAACAAGGATGCAGACAACGGTGTATTCCGGGTGTCAGCACATCTGACAAACTGGTCACCCGTCTGACGTTGCAGCTGAATGTGGGCTTCGGCCACAGTCGTCGGAACTGCCCGGTAAGTTGAACGACACCTTTCTCGGTGGACCATTGAGAACTAGCCTGATGGCTGTCATGACAGTTAAGAGCAGGACTGAAACACCCACTGTAATCGATTTGTCACGATTCTCAAGCGTAGCCTTCACCCCGGCATGAGCGAACTATCTGGCATGGATGGCAAGAAATCTGCTGGCTGTAGTGCTAGCGGAACAATGCGGTTAACGACGAATATGGTGTGATCAATTGTATTACTGCATCAAGTGGTAAAATTCGTGCAATGACATCGAAAAAATTGTTGACACAATGCACGAGGGTATGTAGACCTGTCGTCAACAGTAAATTGTCTGAACAAACCAATCGCTGAATGCACGTCAGCTATCCGTTTTGTTTCACTGATATTGCCCAAGAGGTATTCTTAGAATGCTCAAACTAATCACCAGTTGTGATTAACTATAGGTTTTCTCGCGTTGTTCTCTCCACAGTTTTGTCTGTTCTGTGCAAGTCTTCGTTAGCCGTACTACGTGCCCTATACGCGTACAAATGTTCGTTGTTCAAAATTGCCTTAGGCCCTTTCACTTATGTCTTTCACAGAGTGAACCGAAGGAGTTGGGACATTCCCTATCACCTGAAAAGACTCGTAACAAAACAAATGGACATCATCTTAATTATTCAGCGCTTTCTAATGGAACGACTGCACATGTTTTGTGTTGTGACAGCACATTACTGTTATCATAGTCCTGAATTCTGACTGACAGGTTCATGCACCCACGAGCACCATTCTTGTTGGGAAATTATTTCTGTGGGATCACATACTCGTGCCTTTGTCGTGTCAGTTGCTGTTTTCGGTGCTTTCCCACACTCCGCTTGCGTACTCTATTTCGCAGACATTTGTATTTGTTACAGACCACCACTGAGTTCCTTCTTTTGCTATCCACAGGACTGTGTTAGACCGCAGCTTGATTCCGATCGGTATATAAGCATGTTTCGTTCTGCAATAGAGCCGATCGTATGAAGTTTCCTCCCGGTTGCTTGCGACAGTTGCGCGCTCCTTCTTCCCGTGTACTTCACTTCCGCGAGTGTGATTGAAGAAACTATGTGAATAAAAATGCTCAAACGCATTTAATCGTCTTGCTTTCATCGATCCAGTTGATTGATTTCTCCGCGACTGTGTGTGATTTCGTGCTGATCGAAGTGTTTCCTCCCTCTATTTAACTCGACACTTATGCGCTAAATGCGGCTTCTTGGCTTATCAGCTGCCAGTGGTGTCACG
Source organism: Paragonimus kellicotti (assembly GCA_014220965.1). Classification (NCBI taxonomy): domain Eukaryota; kingdom Metazoa; phylum Platyhelminthes; class Trematoda; order Plagiorchiida; family Troglotrematidae; genus Paragonimus; species Paragonimus kellicotti. The sequence continues at coordinate 64,108 of LOND01000663.1, read as the reverse complement.
GAAGACGTGCTGTGCTCGTTGGGGACCCAGATCGGCAGGTTTCACTACTCACGCTGTTATAGATCGACCTATGCGTCAAACAAATGTTACAGTCCATGTTCACCGCACCGTCTACCCATCTGACTGTTCCCTGTGTGCAAAGTGTCGAGAGCCCCGAAAACAACAGCAGTGGCGTCCCAATAATCATCGTCCTGGTGGGCAGCAAGCTTGTGTGACGTATCTCTTGTGCGCACGGAATGTGCGAAGTACAATCGGGCATTCCTTTAACCGTAGTTGATATCCTGGATGTCATACACGTGTATCTCGTGACCACGTGGCATCCAGACAACCGCGTTCAGCATGACACGTCAGGGGCGTGCACAACCACCGTTTGTCATTAGACCGTGATGTACTCGTGCTAGCCTCAGTCGTGGCGTTCACATGACCTCCAAAAGCATCTCACAACTCTGTTCAGACGAGGGGTTGCTGATGCAATTTGGTCTCCACTGTACATATGCCGATTGCCCCAAATTTGGGGCCTCGACGGCAAATCTTGGGAGCCACATGTTATGGAAATCACGACTGGAAGGCTCGTCCAAAGGGCTTGCCTGAAACAAGCCCCCCTATTCGAGCCGGATGAATTAGAAACACAAGAACACCACCGTAAAACACTCTCGTGCTCACTGACACGGGAGTGTAGCACACTGCAGGTCAAAAGCGTTCCGACACCATATGGTCACGACAGTCCGCCGCTGGCAGTCCACAAATTGCCCTTGATACCGAACACAGTGCTGGAAACTGGCGTTCATCAACGTGTGCACAAATACGACATGACCCTAACGACGTGTGCTGACACGAGAATTTTTTCACTAAACGATTGACAACAAAAGCTGCATTCACGACCGAAACATACTTGTACATTAGTGGAAGTTTGACTGTAAATTAACAGTGTTCCCATAAGGACTGAGGCACGTCACACGTTCCTAGCCGCATTGCACCATTTGTGGACCGTGACATGAAGTTAAGTGGCCTTGTTACCCAAACGTCAAGCGGCGTTTGGCATTTCGCAATTTTTGGTGACCTCGTTATTGAGCCGTACCGTTCTACTTCCGGTCAATGTGTCCTGTTGCCTCTTGATTCCTGGGAGGCGTTACAGAATTCTCTGAAATGCATGTGACTAGTGGCGCCGCATTCGATTCCGTCCAAGGTCAGACAGCTAACGATAATCAAACTTGCTTTGTGTGCCCTGGAAACGAACCATACGTTCTATGTAGATGTCAATAAATCCCATTTGGCGGTAATTGGCTACATCTTCTTGTGTCGACTGAATGAATTTGTAAAACGCGGTACTATGGTACTTACTCTTCAGTATCTCATCACGCAAGGAATTATCAGTAGCTCTAATGAGACAGCGCTTGACAGTAAGGTTGCTCAGATTATCTAACTTCAATCAGAACTAACTGAATCTACGGAGTGTAAGAACTTGTGAATTAGTGCTGGAGTCATTCCGTTCTGCGGATAGGTTGGCATTATCGTCACGTGGAGAAAAAGAGAGCGAGATGCATTAGTATGTAGCCGATACATTCATGTCAAATGGACAAACTTGTTGCAGCAGTGCTGGAGTCATTCCGTTCTGCGGATAGGTTGGCATTATCGTCACGTGGAGAAAAAGAGAGCGAGATGCTTTAGTATGTAGCCGATACATTCATGTCAAATGGCCAAACTGTTGCAGCATTTGCAGAAGAGATTACCTTATTTTGTAAAGGATAATTCTAACGAGGGTGTCATCTCCAACGTTTTAGTCATAGGAAAAAAAAACTCCGATTATCTTAAAAATCCCGCCAAAACCATAAGCTTTGAACTAAGTTGACGTCAGACTGCTGCAAAGCGTCGGGAAAATTTTGAAAATACAATGTAGGAAGTGGTCCAGCACGAGTTAGTATCATTGCATCATAGAAAAAATGGAGGGATTCAACTTCGGACTGAGAACCAAATGAAATCTTCCTCAAACATTGCATCAACAAATGTGAGGAAAAGAAAAGGTGGGAGGCCACCGTGACAGTTTTCTGAGAAGTGAAAGTGGTTTATTTACTAAACTTCGTTAGATACGAACGCACTCGTCGTATCTTCGCTTACGGTTTGTTATCGGTACGTTGATGACACCCGTCTAAGATGGTCGGGGACGCATTCATCGAAAAGTGATAGCCGCACCACCAAGATTTATAGCACCTACAGTTTCTCTGCGGACAGTGTGCTTGAATTCGCGGTCACGCAACTGTCACCCATTAACTCTTCAGATGCCCGACTGAATTGTATTCTTCCACACAACCCGATTCAAATCTAAGTCGTTCCAAGATCTAAGATCAATATTACAATTCGAAAAACTTACTTAGATAACATCTTGGTATC
>LOND01000663.1:19053-30150 GCA_014220965.1 Paragonimus kellicotti | reverse complement strand
TTGTTACCCAAACGTCAAGCGGCGTTTGGCATTTCGCAATTTTTGGTGACCTCGTTATTGAGCCGTATCGTTCTACTTCCGGTCAATGTGTCCTGTTGCCTCTTGATTCCTGGGAGGCGTTGCAGAATTCTCTGAAATGCATGTGACTAGTGGCGCCGCATTCGATTCCGTCCAAGGTCAGACAGCTAACGATAATCAAACTTGCTTTGTGTGCCCTGGAAACGAACCATACGTTCTATGTAGATGTCAATAAATCCCATTTGGCGGTAATTGGCTACATCTTCCTGTACAACAACTTACTTACACACTCTGCGTCAAAATTGCTGTTGGTTACCTCCACGCTTTCATCACGGTACTCATAAACACAATTTAGTACGCCGTTCATTTGTCAGGTTACCGACATACTATTCTTTTTATCCGGGTTCAGAAACACACTCTGGATCTAGCGCGGTGTTCTGTCCAGACCGAAGTTAGTAATTTGACGAACTTGATGAATTGTCTGGGTTTTCAGTTCTGAAATGTTTTGCAGTTTTTCCGGGACGAACGAACATTTTCCGATGTTACTACTCAGTTTTAGTCTAACTTACTTTCACACATTTTACCTACTGCATGAATAATCCACGATTACTCAATATTGTACTTCCTCATTGTTAGCGATTATGCTTGAGACCATTGAAGTTTCAAGTTGAACATCACTCACATTTGATCGTAGCCTTTTCATTTTCATAGGCGTTCCAGCCAGCCTCTTTTGAAAAGAAACATCAGACTCGTGTGACGCTCTCATTAGAGCTCGTTAGTAATGCCTGTCTTTGCCATGACAGAGATTGGAAGTCAGGCCACGTTTTCTGGAGACAGCCATGTTGACCATTGCGCCATTGACCTCAAGTTAGGCAAAACCGAAGGATGCGATTAAATATGAGTTATGTTCAACTTGAAACTTACCAAATCCAGGACTGTTCATCAGTAACCTTTGAAGTTGTCAAGTGACATTTCGTCCGTGCTATTTGAATGCATGATCATACGGAAGTACAAGAAAAAGCTGTCTACAGCAAACGCCCACCTTCCAAAATGCAAAATCTGAATAAGTCTGATAAACAACTTTGGGAAGATGATTCAGTGCCACGTTGAAACGTGTGTATCAAAGCTTGTCCTGCTCTCACAAACGACCAGGTTACCTCCAACCCCGGTCAAAAAGCAAATCCCAGTTTTCTACCAGCCGTTGTATCTATCAGTTTTCCTGCAGTTGCGAAAACACATACATTGGTGGAACTGAAAGGATGCTTAAAACCACGGCCAAGGAGCACACCCCGAAGTGGTTGAGAGTTGAACTGACTCACCCACCAATGAGTGATACTCAGCGAGGACGAAACGCCGCTTCATCCATTGCAAAGCACTTATCGACTACAGGTCACAGTGTCAATATCGCATCTTCGTTTAAGGTCTTGATGAACGCTCACAGCTCACAAATTCTCAAGTATATTGAAGCATTGTTGATCAGCCGTCGACAGCCGGTTGTGTTCGCACAAAAACAACTGACTGTCAACCTTTGTTTACCATGGGTTTAGCAGTGAGTACCTATCATGATCCACGCGAGTTTTACTTTTAATCGTTTCACTTAATGTCTTGTTGGTTTTGTTTTCATGTTAGTTATACGTTTACGACTGACTAGAGTGTGCGAAATGAATTCATATAGTAATTTGTGTCTTCTGACTATTCTCTCCAAATATCATTTAGACCATTCTTTTGTTCCACCGTGTGCTTTTGTAAAAAGGTCAAATCCCTAGTACTATTTTCTGGATGCCTTGTGTGAGCATGACCTATCGCCTTTCGGGATTCGTATCTTATGACAGTTGATATACGATCTGTTACAGTGACATACATATCCGCGACCGGCTACTTCACGTTCTCCTGTGTTGTCGTTTACCATAAATTCTAAGGTCTACATATTGTGATGGGTGATCAAGTCGGAGACTTGGTTATTCTGATATTCAGTGAAGTAGTACAACGCGATTGTGTGATGTGATGGACCAAGGAAAACAAGCTATATCGAGCAAATCAACACTGAGCGAAATCAACCCACCGTTTGAGATAGCACAGGTAATAACTGACAACAAAAATTTCAGCCAAACAGACGGAACAATTCAGAAACGCATTGGGCGTTTACATGAAAACCTCGTTGCAGTGTGGACTGGAACTGTGGTTCCTAAACGCAAGTGAACGCGCGGGGCAAGAATATCTGAACTGGACGATAAAGATTCTATTTTGTGGAATAAACTTTTCGCTGCAATAAGAGATGGTAAAAGTTTTGGCCGTGTCTGACACGTATCGGAGGGTAGGAGAAGTTTCGTGATGGTTTCCGTGATCCATTTGGAGGTCGCGGGCCCAAGTTTGCACCTCCGATCTACACGGCAATACAATGGATTATGCCTGCCCAAGGTCACTACTATGTTTAACACACACCTTAACCAATTTTCAGCATAGAATGAGAATGTGAAAACACGAAACACAATGACTGATATGTGCTTCTAATACATTGGCATCCTCAAACAAACAGTGTGCAAAATGCAAAACTGTATTCGCAGTTAGTATAAAACCACATGGCACTGTCAGCTTCCACGCTGTTCAGCAAGGTTTCATGGCTCTAGCTTTTCTGCGTTCAGCGCAGTAATTAAGGTGCTTGTAAATCGAACCTGAATGTGGTGTATTCTGTCGTGAACCCGACAATGAACACCAATACAAACAACCAACATTTCATTGTTTTGAATGTGTTGCTTGGACAAGGACTGCAGCTCTCACCGCAATAGAAGTGGGAGATGTGAATGGCTGGACTGGCGATTACTAGACATCCAAACAGTTCTAACATATCTGATCACTCTGTGCAACAAAAACGATCGAGAGTACGAACTATTTTTCCTAACGTGTTAAAAGACTGTTTTTCGGATCAGTTTTGGGCGCAATAGCCCAGTGCTTCTCCGAGGCCAAAATTACGTATGTCTGTGGAATACTGCGGCTATTACTCTATTGGGTTTCATATCCAAATTGCCAACAATCAATACCAGTATCTCAACTGACTGAGTTACATATCCATCGCAATATACTTCGGGTTTCTGTTGAATCGTTTCAACTTTCAACAGCTCGAAAATAATATGTTAAAGGTTTCAATAACTGTCCCCTCCTGGTGGTGAGACTTCAGTGAATATAACAGAGAGAAAGACGGTGTATTCTGCTAATAACAAACTAGACCAAGGCGAAATTTTGATTATAACTAAGTATACATTATATATCGGTCTAAATTTTTATTTTTGGGCAACTGAACAAAGTTCGAATACACCGAGATCGAATATAACATATTCAATGAATACAAAATGAATTATTCGTAAGAAAACCTTCATTATTTCTGGCCAATACTGCAGAATGCACACTTCCGGATGTGTGTATGTAATTACATGTCTGTATGTAGGTGGGAGACTTTTTGAATTCATGAATTACTGGTTCTGCATTATCCCAGCTACATATTGTAACAATGAAACGCAGATCCGTGTATTTAACAGAAAAGTTTCAGATGTCAAAGAGAGTGGACATAGTGGATACGAGAAAATTCGAGTGGGGGCGCCAGATTCACCTAGAGACAAATCACAATGACTGTGAGAAATGGGATACAGACGCTGTTTACTAGAGAAGAAAACATGCACATAACTGCATTTCTTCCAATTTTACGGACGCCTTACTTCATTGGTTCACATAGACCGTAATGCATCTGTTTTGAACAACGGATCACCCTTGCTTGAAAAGTTAAAACATTGACTGTGCAGTTTGATTCGGATGGTTTGCATCAGCGGTTGTGACTGACGTGAGTGAGGTAAAATATGGCATGACATCAAGATTCACTCTATTTAACTGTGGTCGATCAGAAAGTGATATCCGCTTGTCATAACTTACTGTTCCTTACGAGACCAAAGAAGTAATCGACACGGATGACATTGGTGTCTTTTAGCACCTTTTCTCGAATAAGCATCTTCGTATCAGCGTTAAAATTTGTGTGGGCGGTAAGACAAGCAAGCAGGAGATCGCTATCCTGCTGTTATACAATGTAATCGGTAAAGAAAAGTGAGGCCATTTTTCGTCAACAAGGCGGGAGCCAAGATTTTTCTAGGGTATCAGATATCTTCCTGCGCGTTACGCTGTGAACATGAGGGCTTGCGTGACTGGTCCATCGGTTGAGACTTTGAGTGTGACATCACAGAAAAGACAGTCATGCCAACTGTACTTACGTACACCGCATAATAAGGGTTTAAAATCAGTCCACATACCATTTTAGTGCGTATGTGCACTAAATTAACGCCCTCCCAGGTATACTCAATGATACCAGACGCGAAATAAAAACACAAATTGCGGGAGACCCAAAGTATATTAACGATAATTACATATAGGTCTCAATCAGGGCTAAGCGACACCGACACGTGGAGATAGCTAGGGAGGTTGAGGATCCGACCGTCGAGCGCGCGATCAAGCCGGAAAGTGCGTGCGGCGCCATTGGCGCGCATAAACCGGCAAGCATGTAAACAAAGATCCTTAAGATTCTATGTACAATGTGAACTATGATTTCCGGAAGAATTTTACACATCGTACAGCAGGCAGACCGGGGTTATCTCCAGGTCACTACACCATCCTTCTCACTCAATACGAACGTCAAACGTCAAAATTGCAGCCATGTTCTTAATATACTTATCCTCAAAGTAGCGGACAAGTCGACTCTCTCAACACTGTGCGATCCAAGGTCAAGGGTGCCATCACCTTGGCGATTGCGCAAATCTACAGATATAATCAGATGTGGGTTGTTTGAAGTGGACTGGAATAGATAAGCTCACAATTCCTGAGTCAGACTCAATGTCGGGTGAATGGTTCTGTATTACTCCAAGTAGCTAATCAAATTCCATTTATATTATGGGACGCCTGTTCATTTCAGCTTCATGTTGATGATCATGTTGTTGATCCCTCACAACCTTATTGGTTCGAACGCCATGATTGTCGTATACGGTCGTTGGGTCTAACTCGCCACGCCTGCCATATATAGTCGGAGTCCCCAGGGTGCAGGTTTTGACTTGTTTCCAGTAAAAATTAATGCCCATGCTTTCTCCTTCTAGGTTCGGGAAGCAATGAGTATGATCAAGTGTGTAACTATAACAGGAACGATTCAATATATGTGATCAAATTATCCAGAATTTCAAGGTGCATCACGGAACACGATTGAAGAAAAGACATATGACGGTATGCTGACCTGGAGCAACCTATGAACTTTGTGTTTCGCCAAGTGGAGGTGTGTACTTCCGTAAACGATCGCTGTCTGACGGCTTCATCTCGAACTCACTCTGAGTATGGTACCTCATCCCACTGAGTCCATTAGCGCAGTGGTAGATCGGATGGGTGCATTTGATTCGGTCATCTAAATTGAATGCAAAATTTCTTGAATTTTCTACTAACACTGAGCTATGAGGAACGTATGACTGAAACAATTCTAATTGACCAGGGACTTGTTGCCAAAGTTCAAGAGGTGGATTAGAGTACCTAGACAATGAGAATATTATAATAACTATCGTACTCAACCCTAAGGAAGTATTACAAGACAACTATACTATAAGTCTGTTCCTTCAATGATGAAGTTACTCCGTGGACGTCCATCGAGAACTGAACGGATGGATGAAAATCAAGACAAGTATTCAAAGATTTTTAATGAGAAACAAAACTGAAATGGCCAATCAACAATCATTTCCGACTGGAACCTGCCTAACACAACAGCACAAAAATCAATTTACTTGAAATGACTTTGGGAGGCCTTCATAAATTCATGGGTTGTAACTTTAGTTGATGCTTCTCGATCAAGGACCAATGCGTCATTAAATGAACGTAGAAAGTATACCATGGAGAAAACTAATTCATCAGTTTATAACGGATGAATCCAAAACAGCAGAAAGTAAGAGAAGATTATCTATCTGTTCGTTAACAAAAGATGCAATCCCCAATGTAACGAACTTGGGATGTAACGGAGAACTTTTTCAGCAACTACCGTTTCGTTACCAATGAGTTAAACTGTACTGTAGTACATAAGTTTACATTGGTTGCCATTTGATGGCTTGGAGGAAGGGTGGTCCCGTGGAAACGTGCTTCTACGAAATAGAGACGCCGGATTATTTTATCGGGATACTTAGATACACTGCTTGGTTCTGTCTGTTCAGATTCACGTTTGGAGCCTTATCTTCCCATAGTGTGATGTATTTAACAATGCATCTGTCCAGCTCATAGTTTTTAAATCACACAATCGAGTGTTTTGAGTGGTCTGTCGGAAGACATTGACCTGAACTTCATAGGGGATATACGAATTAGAAAACACACGAAAAAAACGGTTACGTTTTCAAAATAAGAAAGAACTGGGAAGCACATGAGTGACGGAAAACGGACAGAAATTCTCTATAATTCATACTGATTAAAAAGCTGACAGGATGATAAATTCTTTTTTTGAAAATTAAAAAACGTTTATTTCACTAGTGAAATGATGGTGTGATTATTGTCCTTTTCAGCATAAAAAAGAAGAAGGTGGCTCTTCTGTTTAACGGTACGATCTGGGAAAGTATATGAATAACTCACTACTATCATATATGTGATGGTAGCTGTTTGGTGGCTTACGAATGAGTTCTTTCTTGAAGAAGCAACCGAGTTGGCAATACCGAATGGGGAACAGACATCATCTTACACCGACAGAAGTACTCGGGTAGAAGTCTGTTACCTCTAACTAGATATGTGGTTCGTCTATCAACAACGTCGATTTTACAGCACAGTGTCAGGTGTCGTGATGGACATGAACATAGCCAGGACTTAATTCCCTAAAATAACCTATTGGACATAATCACATGTAAAACGTACAAATACGAGAAGCTTTTTAATCTAAGGGGGGCTTACGGGGTGTACTCAGGAATAACAAGAGAAAATGGATAATAGATTTTGTAAAGTCTCCTGTGATTACTATGTAAGGTATATTCGTTCTGTGCACTGGTTTAAACTACCCAAATCGATTATGACAATGTTTAGAGCTTACAAAGTTGTTTCAAGTTTTACGTTGAGTCATTGCATACGGAAGCCCCTGAGATCAACATATGCTTATGTCACCCACTGTGATGCTGTCAACCTGTTCTTAACAAAGAATTTGAATTAACATCACGTCGAGTGGACCCGGCGAAAGCGACATGCACCACAACAGATAAACTATACCAGTCAATTCCACAACTGACCTTATAAACGCGCACACACGCAGGACAGTGTCGGGAGATGGAGGTTGCTTACGAACACATGGACCAGAGACACGACCGAATCATCTCTCTAGTAAACTGTCATATTCGTGTAGACGTTTGTTCGAAAAGTTACTTCGACAAAGATTACCCGCGGCAACCGAAGCGTTCGGATTAGTAATTATTTTTCAGTACGATTGTGGTAATGGCCTCTGTGAATAACATTTGTGTCTCATTTTACAAGTGTATGTATGTCTACTAGACTGTACCAAAGGCACCACTAACAGAGATAACCAGAAGTGGTTACTTCTAGTAAGTAATCTCTCTTTAGAGGGAAGACAACCCAAACAATGCATCATCAATGAGCACGACACCTATACGGAACTTATTTCACTAGTTTGAAAAGAAGTTATTTATGTCCACGTATGTAATGACCTCTGCTGTTGAATATCATGCAGTCGATAGCAAAATTTTGATGTTGTTCCTGAGTTATTGATGCTTTTCTCCCTCTTCCCACTGCACGACTTCTGATAGAATAACAAACTGGTTCGTTGGAGCATTCCCTCTGTCTCCTACGCTTTATTCGCAGAAAACCCGAGGAGTTGTTAGGTAAGAACTGCCAGTTGTTTTAGGCGTACCTACAGGCTACGCGTAATTGACCAAACTAAAGTCCGGATGATGCACGTAACCCATCACTAATCTGTAACTTGGAGTGCAACAGGATGCCAAAAATGACAAGTGTGTCTGTAAAATGGACGAGATAATCTCATCAAGAAAGTAGGATAATTCAGCCTATTTACAAAATGGATAGGTCCGCTGTTTCGCTACATTTTGACTGACGATTTCAACGGATTAAGTCATGATGTCAAGAACATTATCTCCTTGAGTAGGAATCGAACCAAATTCGAGCCGGAAGTATAGATACGGGATTGTTTCTTTCGGGTGCTAGATTCTAATAGAAACTTCACAGAATCCTCCGAGAATAGCCTCTTTAAAGAATTGGCCCGTCTCGCGTTGGGCTTTTCACAGGTACTTCTGTGTTCCGTTAACTATTTGTAACCGAGTCCGAATGTTAATGCTTAATGACCCACTACGTATTTCTCACCCATTTGTGAGATTTATCGTCCTTTAGTGATGTTTGCCTGAGAGGAAAAGTATCATAAGCCTTATATTCTATGTTCTCTGCCCACTTCTTAAGAAAGCAGCTCTCAAGTTAAAACCTGAAAGTGATACTGTAAAAATAGGGGTGGTCTCCCCAATGGTTGAAACAACAAAAATTGGTTTAAACAAAACCAGACTGATATAAACGAGCCTGATGATGAACAACAAATAGCCAGTTAAGTGGCTGAGGACGAACATGACACGACAGGAAGATACTGAATTAGCATCGGATGGTAAGAGACAGTGGACCAATGACAGTAACTATGTTGGACGATCGATAAGTTAAAGTTATCGGTATAAATAAGCACCTGAAACACACTAGAACCGATTTCACTCAGAGCGCAGTCTTTGCCCCGAGTTTTCAGCAAGAACAAGCCAACTACGTACATGTTAAGTCTAATCACCTCTGAGCTGGTTTTTCGGTTTGAATGAAATTTCACTTGATCTACTGTCACACAGATGAAGTAAAACCCTAACTGAGACGTTTTACACAGTTCACTTACGTCTATCAACCAAATCAGCCGTTACAATAACCGGTTTTCAATCGGTCTGTTGGGTGCTGTTTCCACCGAGTCATGCTGTAACGATGTACGCTTATTCGTGTCTCGATCCTGTGACAATGCTAAGCAGTGGAAGGTGTTTCAATGCGTATTACTCTTTAGACTAGTGCCTACTGTATATCTGTTGCCTTGTCACATTATAGCTGCTTCTCACCCGTGGTGAGTCTTCTATGGCATTTCTCATAGAGTAGACCGAAGAGTACTGTTAAATCACGGTCATTTTCTGTTCCCGTGAGTGCTTACAAACGTATGCGTTCGAGCATACTTACGTTCCAAATTTTAGCCGGCCTATATCGGTAACGTAGGCCACTTCATGATTAATCGAAATCGTCTCTGACTTGGCCATACTGAAAGATTCACCTTTGGTTCGAAACTCTGTCCTGTTTCCTATATGAGGCAGTGGAAAAGATTTGTAATTCTCATAAGCATGATCATCTGTTATCGGTGTTAGTGTCCTCTCAATTGGTAGCGTCAGATCCTATCCAAAACAATAATGTCAGGAATGTAATGTGATATTTCTTAAGAATTGGATCATTCTTACCAATGACCATTGCAGTGTGTAGCTCAGTAGTGTGTACCTTAGTTGGGAATAGTACGAACCAACTGAAGATAATTTTCTCTTGATAGTGGCAAAAAGCACAATCCACTTGACGTTAGAACAGGTATGTTGCGGATTCCTCTCATATCTATGCAACCATTTTCAAGAGAATATTATGTATCAATTCTCAGAGTATCGATTTTATAAGGATGTCTTATTAAAATATAACGGAAACTCAGTTACAGTCCGCTAGGTCCGTGAATAAAAGAATCTAATGAGACTTCGATCGAATGTATACCGACCGTAACCATGCTAATCTAAGTCAAACAATTTAGTTTGTAAGTCGTAAGCGTAGATGTGTCCCTGGTGATTTTTCTGGTCACCTCACTGGTTATCTGTTGGTTGAATCAAAGGCAGCTCATGAATATTGATTTACCAGATAGAAACCGTCCACATACTGGCAACATTATAGACTAATGGTGAGCTACCGCTTCGTTGAAATTGCCCCCCCTCCCCTACAGCACTCAGACTTCTTATTGCCTACAGTATTTGAAGCGAAACACCACTGGGATGAAAGCTGGGATGTAAACATTTAATCACGAACAATATCAAATTAATCTGTTGTGACAGTAACTTGGTCCCTGAAGATAAATGAGTCCGTTCAGAGTAACATAATGTAAGCTCCTAATCCGTTAACTATTTCATCTTCCTCGTCATTTACGATGCTGGTCTAATGGACGGCTAGTGCACTGGTTCCCAATGGGTTAGGCCTACTGCTCTCTTCTGTTTCATTATTCCCTCATACAGGATGTACCGAGGAAACGCTAAACATTAACAAACTACTTAATATAGACTGATATAGATTCTGACGGCCACTAAGATTAACTGTTTGCAAAAACTTCCAGCAACCCCTTCTGATGTTATGCTGGATGATCGCCAGTTCACAAGCCAACTGCTGATTGATTTCAGTCTAGGAGAAAAGGAACGAAGAGAAGTATAATAAACATTCTAGAATTTTTAGTTCCACTTATAAACATTTGTAGGCATTCGACTAGTCCATGTCTGGTTATTTTGTGTTCCAAGTATATTCAGTGTGAATTTGACGGTTGCACCTACAAACAGATCGATAGCATAGTATTAGGCAGTCATTTTGGCCACATGCTAAAATTGAAAGGTTCCATGCTCCATGGAGTGAATCTGTTTGTACGCACGTTTTGTAGATGGGGATTTTTACCAAAGACACTCAGTTTTATGTAAATGGTAATCTTTTTTACTTTTTTTTGCTTTCTGTTCACTCCTGCTTCTTACGTAGAGAGAGAGTTGACTGAAGCTTGACATTTCTAGACACCGATACAACGTAGTTAGGAGGTCTTTCTAGTACAAGGGGAATGGCTAAAATTAACATTTCTGTTCAGTTGCACCTACGTGTATAAGCAAGATCTAGCACAAACGAAGTAAAACAGGACAAGACAGGTGCTTTTCATCATGGATAGTCCAGAGTAGTGAGGTGAGCTTTTGGTGATAAACTTCCTGGCAAATGGCTGTCTAAGAAAGTTCG
>LOND01000662.1:114417-126927 GCA_014220965.1 Paragonimus kellicotti | reverse complement strand
CCATCTGCAACCAGGTGCGGTCTCCTGCCACACCTCAGAAGATGTCCGACAACATCATTCAGCAGTTCACTCCCGTGTTCCAAGATGGCCTGGGCCTCTGTTCCTGTATCCAGGCCACGCTGCAACCATGCCCTAGCAGCTAACCCATCTTTCGTCCCAAACGGCCGGTTACCTACGCAGCCCTGCCGCTCGTAGACCAGGAACTCAAACGACTTGAGCAGCTTGGTGTCTTGGTACCGGCCTCCTATTCCGCGTAGGCCGCTCCCATTGTCGTGGTGAAGAAGTCCCACGGATCCATCCGGATCTGTGGTGACTTCTCAGCTGGTCTGAATGTTTCGTTGGAGCCAAACTGCTATCCGCTTCCAGTGCCTGATGACATATTCACTATGCTCAACGGTGGCACCTGCTTCGCCAAACTGGACTTGGCGGAGGCATATCTCCAACTCGAGGTTGCACCAGAATCTCGTGAACTACTGACAATCAACACTCATCGAGGCCTACTGCAGTATACCAGACTTCCGTTTGGCATCAAAACCGCGCCCGCAATTTTCCAACAAGTAATCGACGCATTGATTACTGGCTCACCGCGTACCGCCGCCTACCTCGACGACATTATTATTATGGGACGGACAACCGATGAACTCCGTGACCGAATCGCCGCAGTTCTGCAACGCATCCAGGAGCACGGGTTCCGGTTGTAGACAAACAAGTGTCAAATGTTCTTACGGTCAATCAAATACCTCGGCTACATTTTTGATGCCGCTGGTCGCCACCCAGATCCTGAGAACATTCGCGCAATTCAACAGATGCCGGCGCCCAAGGATGTCCACACCCTTCGGTCCTTCCTTGGTCTCATCAGCTACTACAGTGCTTTCCTTCCAACGCTACATGATGTTCGGGCCCCACTCAATCGACTGTTGCAGAAGGACACTACATGGTGCTGGTCCCCCGATTGCGAGAGCTCCTTCGCCGGACTGAAGACGATGCTCAGCTCCGACCTGCTGCTGACGCACTACGATCCAACCCTGCCAATTGTGGTCGCAGCAGATGCATCAAACTACGGTGTTGGAGCAGTCGTCTCGCACATCTTCCCGGATGGTTCCGAGAAGGCTATTGCTCACGCCTCTCGTACGCTCAACTCCGCTGAGAAGAATTACGGTCAGGTCGAAAAAGAGGGTCTCGCGATCATTTTCGCTGTGAAGAATGTTCCGTTTGACCAGTTGGAGGCACTGGAACCGCGAGTTGAACAGGGATGAGGTATCCCCGAAGATCTTTGTCAACTTCTGGACCGTATCCGCGAAAGTCAGGGTTCGTGCGCAGGATGTAGTTGGTATAGCGGATGTGTTCCGCTGGGCCCAGTTTCCGGAGGAGTAGACGAACCTTCGTCTCGTCATCTCGGGATGCCAGCTCGACGGTGAACGTATCTTCGTGTCGCTTGTACCATGCCTCAAAGGAGACACCAGCTTGGGGGTCATACAGGAAATCGGGGATATTCCTGGCCAAGTGATCCACGGACGGCGGATCGACAGAAGTGGACGGCCCCAGCGCGGCAAAGCGGGTGGCTAGCATTTCCATCAGTCGGATCTGCGACTGCATCATCTGCTTGAGATCTGGGTCGGCAGACATAGTTCAAAAAGAGAGAAAAAAACAAAGCACAAACCTCCGTCGCCAAATATGTTATGACCCGCTGGTCAACGATAACGATAAATGTCTAGCGCACGACTATACGAAACACGAACACGTAGCACCGAGCGTAACGATAACCGAAAACCCCAGAAGAACACAGAAGACCTTGACCTTCAGTCGAGAATGTATTTGCTCTCTAACCAAAGGTAACATTGCAGACCAGCGTCTGCATATATATAGTCTCTGAACAGCCTTGAAGAATCCCACGTTAATTGATGCATTAAAAGTGGGATGGGCCAATCAGAGACGCCGGAGAAACGTGCGCCAAAATTGAGTTTTGGCACGTTGTGGCGCGAAAAGATGAAATTCAAAATCACAATTTATTTTTCGAAGATAGCTCGAAAAAGCAATTTTTGGAGAAACTCCACTTCATCCCAACAAGAAGACGTTTGTAGAACCTGGATTCAATAGATTGCCAACTGTACAAGTATGAACAAAGTTGTCTGTGAAGCCGAGTGTGGAAAATGCTCATGCACCAGAGCAAACAATGCGCACATAAAGCATAAGCAACAGCTATACACCGCTTAGTAAAGTGGAAATGCAAAAACGGGGTTGAGCTTGTTTTGACACGGAGAGTACCCTTAGTCTGCCCGTTGTACGATGTGTAAAATTCTTCCCAAAATCATAGTTCACATTGTACATAGGATCTTAAGGATCTTTGCCTGCCGTCTGCTTGTTGCATGCGATCGCGTTTGTTTGTTTGCATGTTGTCGGCCTATGCGCGCCAATGGCGCCACACACACTTCCGGCTTGCTCGCGCGCTCGACGGTCGGATCCTTAACCTCCCTAGCTATTTCCGCGTATCGGTGTCGTTTAGCGCTGATTGAGACCTATTGTAATTATCGTATAATATACTTTCGGTCTCCCGCAATTAGTGGTATTCTTATTTCGTGTCTGGTATTGTTGCGTATACTTGGGAAAACGTTAATTTTTATGCACGTACGCACCGAAAGCCCACTCAGATAAATGGTTATTTGCTGGGTCGGAGTAAAACGACTGTTTGTGGATCTAGATTTGGGAGATATTATAAGCTACTGGAGAACAAATATAAATGATGAGCATCTAAGTTTTGGCATTGAGAACTTCACAGGGCTTGGACTGAATAATATCGAAGCAACCGGTGACGATGTTTGAAGTGAAAACAATGGTGATGGATGCAGTTTATCTGAGGAGGATGCTAAATTGTAGGAACATTTTTCAACAACAGTTGAACATGTCACGTCATTATCAGTAGTAGATTAACAGAGGTCGAAGTAAAACAACTTTGATATGTATGTACTGCAGGCTGCTGTTGCAATCCGCGATGTGTCCGAGCGTGTGAAAAGTTATGTACCATTGAGTACTTACAAACCAGTTAATTAGTAACTACTTGTGTTGCGAGCTTTTTGGTCCGCTCGTCAAATCACTGCCAACAAGGCTGTCACCAAACCTTCCGTCGTCCAGTTGATTAAGTTAACGAGAGCAGCCCCAAAAAACTGGGAAAACCCTCAGTACTTATCGCCAGACCCCTGAGTGTATTGCTACTGAACGCTTGGCTGGAAAACTGGTCAGCATCTACAGCAGCGAATTTGAAGCCGGAGAAATTCACAAACAGCCTGCTGCAGCTGGCACCAGGTGGCTTGAATTGTTCAGAAATATTCGCGCCAATTTGCCACAAAGTCTGAACTCGGTTGCTCTGTGTGACGTTCCGATTATTCAGGATTTTCAAAAAGTTTACATTTGTCACTATAAGCTTCGTTGTGAACATGGTGCTGGGCTGTGCCGGAACATGTTGACAAAAGTGAACGTCTAACTGTTTCGTTTGTCTACCATCAGACGGTCAGCAGAAATACGGGGTTTCGGGCATATGAGTAACCTCGACTAGTATTGAAGTTACTAGGAAACACTAGCAATACTGATGGGGTGTTTTTGGCTTTTGCAAATTAATCAATAGCCCAGAAGCCAGAGTTTACTTAGAAATACTTTGGACGGAACCATAATGGAGCAAAGTGCTAGAAGTAGAAATCTGGAAATCTGAATGCTTTGAAACATTTTCATCAGGGACGTTCCGGACCATAACATGGCAGTCCTGAACATAATGGAGGCCAACAGAAGTACCTGATTAATATTTTTGGACGAGCGAACACGTTATTCTGGCCAATTTTTCGTCAAAACTCTGTACATGTGAAATGCCACTTGCAACTCCCTAACATCATTCGTACTTCTTAAATTATGGCGCCACATATTCTGTAGCGTTACCACCACAGACGTCGTGGCGACCATGGTGATTTATCATTTCCTCTTGAATGTTCCAAAGAAGAACCTGAAAAACTGAAATCCAACAACAGTGTTCTCTCCGGCTATTTCACGTTGCCTCTGGAGAACTTGGAACCATGAAGGCGTTCGGTGGCTGACTGCAGTGGCAGCAGTCAATCGTCCACATAGCAAGTGAGTAATTTGAGTTACATTGTCAAACCAGCAGACCCTCTACCATAGTCAACTCTGTGAAATGTATTTACAATGCACTCAACATGTTCCGTAGGCGTGCTGAACTCCGGGATCGCTGAAGACTCTATTAGTTGCGGTGACCGCATCTTGACCCAGCACTTCTTTCCTGGAACTTAAATGTAAAATCAATGGCATTCTGCTAGCTAGAGTCTGTCTAACCCAAGATAAAGGTAGTGGGGTAGTCGTTTACGTGGATGCTTCACGTCAGGATTTTCATCGTGACAATCCCAGACTTACTGTGATCGGTGGGGTTGATCGGTTCACGGTTTCTTTGATTGTTTTTATCTTTGGTCAGTTGATGTTTCGTTTGGACCTCGGTTTAGGGGTAGTTTGTGATACAAACTCACTTTAACATTTTCAGATACTATGACTTCTATGGTTTTCTCACATATCCTTTCGATGGATGAACTGAACAGTTCGAGAATAATCTTCCACACGTTTTCTTGCACGGCTAAGTAGGATCCAATGACGACAGGTTTTTTGTTCACGACACTGTAGTGAGATCACCTTCGACGTCCCCAAAATCCTAAACTCCCTGCGACGTGAGAGTTGCCTTACCAGTACCACCGTGCCTGTTCACATTATCTTGTGAATGTAAATTTACTACAAACCACTAACATCAAAGTTAGTGTGTTGGCGTAGGTATCGCAGTCTTAGTCGTGACTCTATAATGAATCCGCGCCAGCTCTGCTACTATAGGCTACATTCACTAGGATAACAATGTTTTAGCTGTCACCGTTGGGAACGCCGCCCAACCAGTCTGACGCTTGTTTGAATTCTGAAGGTCGACTGGAGTTTCCGTCGACATTCATTCGTCCTCTCTGGCGGTTGCCGTGCGGTTGTGCTTGAGGTTCTCTCACGTCCAACTCCCTAGCGCCTTTAACTGTTGCGTTGAAGTCTGCTTGTGAACGGTGAGTAAATCAATAAATAAGTTTGTTTGCAGATTCGCCGTCTTCTCACTACGACTTCCGTTCCGCGTTAACGTAAGGCTGGGAAAACCTTGGGCGTACGAACCTAGGAACTAGCATCGCGATAACCCTGAGTATAGTCATCATCATCATCATCATCATCGACGGCAATACATCAGTGGTTCACACTGATACTTTGCTGCCTAATCATTCAAATGATAAAACTGATCGAAGTATGGTAAAACCAAAGAAGAGTTTTAACGATGAAGAACAAGCACGAAAAGTATGCTTACAAATAAAATGAAAGACGTACCAATTAAACAGGGACGACTCACGGACAAATCAAGGTCTGCTGAGTTGAACAGACCACGACAAGAGAGAAAGGCGGCTCCAGGGACAAGATTCGGGACACGACGTCAGATAAGTCCACACCATGTGTGGACTTACAAATTTTGAACGTCGGCATATCAACCGGCACGCGGAGTTAAAGTATTTCAGTGTGCAATTGATCTACCAGCCCAAAACCCGCACTAATGAAGATGACTGAAAGCGTGCGCGGTAACATCCTCTTGGTTTGCGATTAAATTCAAGAAGGAACGGTGATGCTTTCGAACAAGAAAGCAAGAATGAATTTATAAAATATAACTATGGACTGTGGACACTGTATGACTTCATCGTGGAATGTGTCAGGCTTCGCACGCTGACGGGGTGGTCGCAAACCCTCGCGTTATGACTGACCCCCTTTACACGAGCCTAATTTTCAGGAAAGCAAAGCAAACTTTTCCCGTAACAAATTTGAACAGAGAAGTCAGAAACAGTTTTTTGCACAATGTATCTCTCGAGCACATTTCGCTGCATCTCATCAGGTACATACTGCAGTCTATGGGTTTATATAGCAAAGTTCAATGGGCATTGTGAAGCTAAACAACAAAATCAACAACCACACAAACACACGCACGCACACACATCCGTACACATCAGTTACCAGGGCAATCTGGTACTGACGAACAAGTCTTTCTGTACGCAGAGGAGTGGCTTCCGCTTGCTAATTGCTACCACTGTTGTTTAGCTTCACAATACCCATTGAACTTTGCTATATAAACCCATAGACTGCAGTATGTACCTGATGAGATGCAGCGAAATGTGCTCGAGAGATACATTGTGCAAAAACTGTTTCTGACTTCTCTGTTCAAATGAGCCTGACTGTCCATAATCTCAAATTCAGTCTGCCTTCCGGCTAATCTATGATGCAATCGCATTTCAATTTCAGCCCGAATCTGTTCCGTTCATCCACCAGTAACATTAAAACCAATCGCAACCAGAACAAACGTTGACTGCTCAACCTTGGGAAGAATTTGGCCAGCCCCATCCGGCTAATGAAATATGTTGAAGGACGCTCTCTTTACAGCTGTCAAGGATCCGTCATCCCGGACTGTTTGTGAGCTCAGCGAATCGCTCTATCGACATCGCTGTCGAGCAATCCAGTTTATTCTTCAGAAGCAAAGTGAGAGAGTTTGTAATTCAACGTCCTAGTTCGATAACAGTAGGACTGTTTACGCGGAATTCGGAAGCTAACGCAATACGTTTACGTGACACTGGTGGACTGCTATGTTTCCAATAACTTTCGAACCAGTCTTTGAAAATTTAGTTAGGCAAATAATGACGTTGCGACCATTAAAACTGAATGCCATAATGATGCGAGCCAACCCGTGCAACACGGGCATACGTGCAGTTGACGGCATCCGGTTAGGACTGACCTATCACAGTGATCGAAACCAAAGGACATCCGCAGTTAACCATCACTATGAGTGTCTCACGTTGCACATTTGTGGCTCCACGTATCCAGCGTAAACTCGAAAATATGAGGCCGGGAAGTGTGTGGGTAAGGTCTTTGTGTCCAGCGAGCCAACGCTGGTTAGCCAGTTCATGAGCTAGCTCGAAGATGGAAGCCCTATACTTCAAGATATAAACAGAGAGCAACTTAACTGTTTGCATCTAAGCCGGAAAGAAGGATATTGAAAATAATATGCGGGAAATGTCCCAGTATGGAAGCACATGTTCATGCTAGTTTTACAGGATATGAGGAGAAAATAGACGTCAATGTCGGAATGAAATAGAGCGGACAGAACATGCACCATACGGTACACCAAAAAGACTATAGCAGAGAAGGGTAGAAAACCGCAGACACCTAGGTTTCTGAAAAGGGAATCGTTAAGCTTCCAAACGACCGTGGTAGCTGGTCGACGTACACAAGGGAAAATGGACACAATGGGCATAGCCTAGTTGAGCCTAACGTATTTGTTGCCTTTTGCCCGATGATGTACCGTAAGTTCATTGGTGACCTACTAATCAGATACCGCCAGCACATTCACGGCCGCAGCAGCCGATCCAAAATATAGCCATCGTCAATTCACCGGACGCGACCCAGTCAGCGAGACTGATTTGACAACAGCATGGCTTGCATTTCGTCTATGTCCGCTGGTCGCAGTACCTCAATGTTCTCAACCGTGTCCAACCACCGAACCTCCAACATTCGCCTCGGACATTGCAAATGGAAACAGCTCAGGTGACGAAAGTTCCGTTGATACAATGTTCACGGTTGAATGCCGTACAGCAGTACACACAGCATCAGTGAACGGTAGATGCGGATCTTAATGGTAACCATCAGGTTGTGGTCCTCCCGGAAACGCCTTCTGAGATGTCCTAAAGCAGCGCAAGCTTTTGCCACACGAGCTCGTAACAGAACTGTGAACCATTGACCACCCGAGTATCAGAAGTCGGCGCTGCTGTCTGCAATGTCCCCGTTGACGCTAATTTCAAGCTCACGTGCAGAACCGCCACTTCCGTCCGGAGAAGGCTGCAACAAAATATTCTCAAATGTGTTGGCATCCAATCCGAACTAAAATGTCCTATTCGCAAAAGCTGTAACCAGTCGCTGTGGTTCATCTTCAGTGTGTGCAACCAGCGCACTGTCATCAGCGAGCAGAAGCTTGTGTATCGTTGTTGCATGTAACCGGGTGAGGCTCCGGAACGTCGGATAATCAGTCCCGTACTCAAACTCAACGCCGTCCTCCGCCGAGTCCTGAAAAGCAACTGTTATCATGGCAGTCAAATATGAACTAATTGGGATGGGATCTAGGACATAACACTCCTTCACGCCAGTGACAATGTCAAAATCACACAATTGTACCTTAGCCTTCGTGTAACGTTTCAGTCAAACTGACGAACATACCTGGACATCCAAACCTACCAAGCCCAGTCCACAACGCTGAACGGCTCTTCGAATCAGATAAAATAGTGACGTCCGCCAAGATAGCATGCATGGGCTGATCACGTTCCGGGTACTTTTCCCAAGGCTGACGAGGAGAGAAAATCGATCGTACCGCGATTCACGTGATTCCAAGCTGCTCCTCGGAAACATTAGCCTCCAAAATGTCCGCATTCAGTCGGTTCAGAAACATTCTGGCAAGCACCTTACAAGTGCAGCTCGGCAGGCTGATTCCCCGATAGTTGTCGAGGCATTGTTTGCTACCCTTGACAATTACCAAAGATACGAGGAGGACATTCCTCCCCGCCCCCAGGAAGAATGAACCATGTGGAGCGAAGCGCGTTCAAGTGCCGGTCCGCCATTCTATAAGATTCCACCAGGCAATCCATCCCTGCCGGGATCTTTTCTGTTGTGCAGTTACCTCACTGCTGTTTACACCTCTCTCGAACCCGTGGCGACAGCAAGTGGAAAAGTGAAGAACTATTGTTTTAATCTGTTCACGATCATCCAATCAGTGACAATATGGTGATTTGGTAAGCTACCAAAGTGTTTAGGTCAGACGTTCGTGATATTCTCTGGCTGGGCGTACGGACAGCCAATGTTAACGTCAACCAGTGCTTTCGTAGACTGCATGAATCACCAAAAGCCTTCTTGAACGGGTCTTGAAACTGATTATGTTGCCAGCAATTGGCACAGTCCCGTATTCGCTCGTCCCGCTCCAGCCACAAGATGTCCTTGACTCCGCGGACATGCTCTGCCAGTTGACGGTAAATACGCCGGAATGTCTCTCTCTTGTAGTCCATAACCGAGTCCATGGTCATGGTGTCAAAAACCGCATTGTTTCCTCTCACACCAAGCTGGAGGTGGCCGCGTTGTTTTCGTCGAACCAGTCCGGACGTTCCTGGCATTTGACATCGATCGTTTCGATGGCTGTTGCAATGGCCTTTCGTTCCAGCCATGGCCACATATCCTCGAAGAAGGCGGATACAGAGGCGTCTTGCAGACGAGCGGCAACGGAACGGTGAAAAACAGTCTCCATCTTGGAAGTCTCCAATCAGTTGAAATCCAATTTCTGCCGTTGTCAGGCTTGAAGACATGAATAAACAATTTGGTGAAGGTCAGTTTTTGATCGATGCTACATTGAGCACCACGCATAATTCGCGTGACACGCACTTCACGAATGTTGCGCTGCCGCACAATCACGTAATCAAACAAATGACGATGAGTGTTTAGGAGATGAGTCTGCGTCGTGATGTCGGGTATTCGCTCGTATGTGGCACACCGTTGGAGTATACGATCAACCTCCTGGCTGAACCAACGCCGTAGGATCTGCGGACCCCTGACCAAGCTGCGACGCCACGCTCGACTCCAGCGTGCAAATAATCGAGAACATAAAGTCAGCCACGCACCGGTGGCAGACAGCTGACCGTAGAACTCGTCTCTTGTATGATCAGTGTGACACATAGTTGGAACATGAACACTGATAACTGTAGCACATTTACCTCGACCAGAGTCGCAGGCGCACGGACAGAAGTCGGAGGATGACGTTGTGCGGTTCGCCTATCACCAAATTATTGGGGTAATCAGCGACCGCGAAACAGGCACTATGCTTCGTCTGCCGGGCAACCCACCTAGTAGGGGATGTAACCAACACCTGCTTCTCAGAGCTCACCACGTTCCTCAAGCATTGCCTCACTCAAGGCTGTTACATCGATTCCACAGCGGCTCAATTTCATAGCGACCAGGACGGTTCGACGTTCCAGTAGCCCTGGGATGCCCCATCGATCTCACAACGTGCACACATTTCGTGTCACAACGGAAGGTGCCTCAAGTCCCCGTACGTTTCTCAGGTTGGTCATCGTGTTATTGATACTCGAGTGAGCATTATGTGCTCCAGGATTTGTGACGGAGGAGTAATTTGCGGAGCACGAGAGTTTGGCAGTACAATATTTTTGCCCAACCGCCCAGCTGCAAACAGCAGTCAGGGCAACCCGGTTTACCCTGCCCAACGGCCGAAGAATGGACATATGGTTTACGCTGTTTAATCATGGTTTAAATGATCTTCGGCTATTTCCAAAACGTCCAGAACTAGATAGGGGAGCGACTAGGGCAACCAAACAGAGCTTTTGTCTCAGGAGCCTGTACCACAAGGCGGGAGGTGAAACATACACGAACACACAATCGCAACAACATGGAACATCAGAAGCGACTAACCTGCAATATCTATGAACAGGCTCACAAGCCACACATCTACAAAATCATCACAGACATCAGAGTGATAATCCTTCAGAGACAGACGAATGGAAACAACAAAACCAGACCAGGCAAGAGCAAATATCAAACCGAAACAAATAAACATATCAGCATAGTTCCCAACGAGTCCAAATGCCTTTTGTCCGGCTGCTCCCCTTTCGGCCGATCTGACATTGATGAACCTGCAAAGACCGATGTCCCGGTCAACATAATCTGCCGGATTAGAACAGCACACAACCCAGACCACCACGTTAAGGTGACAGGAACGGTCATAACAGGCGGTTACACACGCACGTATACAGACATAAATACCTGATGCGTACTGGCTTGAAGTAATATACACACTCATTTGTGGACGCACGATAGCCATTGGTTGACACCCGCAAATATCAAATCGGACAGACAGCAAGGCGCAGTTATGCTTCAAGCAAACACATCTAAAATAATACTAAGTGTCTACTGTCAGGAAATGAACGTCTCCTTTCCTAATCTCAATCAATCCAGAAAGAATTGAACGAGGCAACCGGGGCACATTCTCAGGCGGCCCGTTCCACATGTTCGTAAACGCGTTTGTGAAGAACTCAGCTCTGGTCTACGTATGAGCATTTGGATTGTTTGGCGACAGCTAGCTGTGTGCAGAGGTCCAGATTTGACATCCTCCTGACCATATGGAACTTTATAGATCTATATAAGGTTCTCATGAAAAGGCATACCTTCAACGGGAGAATGATCGGGCTTGTTGAAATTGGCAACTCAACCCAAACATTTCATACCACCAGACATTCCGATGACGAGCCCCCGAAGTTTCGATAGACACTTAAAGTGTTCATTGAGGTGCGGTTTTCACGCCTACACTAAACGTTCCAGATGTTTTCTCACGATCGCTGTATACAGTGATATGAATACATCGGGACTCCGGGGAGAGATTACCTTTCTAGGTTAAAACAAGGCCGCTCTGGCCGTTTTCGCAACAAACGCATCCCGAACTGCAGGTCAGATGTCGTTCTCGAAGTCCCTTACTTTATCTACGTGAGCAATCCACGTTACTTCGTTCGTTCCAGGGAGATAACAACCGGCAATCCGCAGCTTGAAAATTAATTGAATGTGAGCATTTTTTAAAGTTTTATTGGGAGCCTTCCCCCTCCTACTAAGCAGTCAGTTCGATCAAATTTTGTTTTGAACGTCCGATTAGCTCGAAATTCTGACAGTCTTGACATCGTTATCGAACGTTTAGCAAGGCTCACTTAGTTGACCAGCAAGATCGCAAATATATGTGAAAAAATGGTGAGGTCCCACCACAGAACCTTGTGAAATCCAGGTGGGATCCCTCGGGGAACAGGATAATCTTACCACAACTGACACTGTGAAGGCCCTTTCGTTTCGAAGACGATCCTCAAAGTTTCTCCGTATTTGCCAGAAAATGAATGTGGGCCCGCGGCAGTAGATTTTGTATTAGTCACTGTGATTAAACAGCCACCCATTTACTGGAACGGTACATAGGCCGGAGCGTTTGACAAAACGCCACAGTCATGATTGGGGCCACATATATCGCATCTCAGCGATCCCACCGAGACATCTCGAATATTTTTTAGAAAGGTTTTCGAGATCTCAAATTCCGATAGAAAAAGCGGAGGCCTTCTCACTTGAAGACAAGAATAAGTGTCCACGTACCTAAATAATTTTGAGCGAAGTAGTGGCGGGGACGCGATGGCTTGCGATGGCCCTCCTACGAGTCTCGTCTTGAAATTCTTGATCTTTACCCACTTGAGTTTCGAAGACTCCGCGGTGACTTAATCCTTACGCACTTTTTCTTTAGCACAGGACTAGTGCAGCGATTCTTTACCCCAGTAGTCGATAACAGTCGGAGGGGTCACAACAAGAAGCTCCATAAGAACGTGTCAGTTTAAG
>LOND01000662.1:100216-114317 GCA_014220965.1 Paragonimus kellicotti | reverse complement strand
TCCCGTAAGTGGAAGCAACACAGAAACATGAGCCGACGACCCAATAAGCCATGCACACGACTTGCACAAATGAACACAGAATCGGCGTCAACAACACAGCAGCACGCTCTGTTACGCAACTCGAATTCAACCAATGCACGCTTGCTCGTCTCGACTGCACGTTACAGTAGGTGGCCATGGGCTGTAGAAATTGTTCTGATTGGCTGAGAATGTTGGTGGCGCCTAGTTGAAAACCCGAGAGAAGTTGACGCTTTGTGATGGATTAAGGCATATTTAACCTTCCTTTAACCTACAAGTTGTGTCCACTGGACTTGGATAAACCACCGGTGGAGTCTCTTTTGTTTGAAGCTACCACTGTACGTGCGGTTCGCACACGACTAAAATGAACTTGTTACAGAACACCACATCGGCAATCCTTCGCTTGAATGTTTTCAGCGATTTGTTCACGGGTTCGAGGTTGGGGGCCCAATTCACCCGGATCCAGTCAGTTTGTCCGTTTCGATATCAGCGGTTTTCTGTTGACCTGAAAGGCAGTCATTGAAAACTGGGTGTAGCACCGCTCTTGGGGGTTACAGAGAATACCGAGAACATAGTAAAAACACTTTCTAATAGAAAAGAACAAAATACTAATTTAACATTTGTTTTAAGTAAATGAGAATCTAATAACACTTTGAAACGGTCCCTAGAAGAGCAGCTAACAACCTCGACTCCACTGGTGGTTTACCCATGTTCAGTGCACACAACTTGTAGGTTCAAGGAGGGTTAAATATGCCTCCATCCGTTACAAAACGTCAACTTCTCTCGGGTTTTCAACTAGGCGCCACCAACATTCTCAGCCAATCAGAACAATTTCTACAGCCCATGGCCACCTACTGTAACGTGCAGTCGAAACCAGCAAGCGCGCATGGGTTGAATTTGAATTGCGTAACAGAGCGTGCTGCTGTGTTGTTGACGCCGTTTTAGTTTTCGTTTGTGTAAGTCGTGTGCATGGCTTACTGGGCCTTTGGCTCATGCTTGTGTGTATTGTTTCCTTTTACAGGATTGTTGTTGGAACCTCTACTTCGGAAGAACGCTGTTTGTTGGTGTGTCCACGTTGCCCCAAATTTGATCCGCAAACGTAACAGACAATCGGAGTGTGAGTTGCGCGCTTGCGCGCTGATCTGCTCCGCAAAACTGGGCATTCCATTATTGATAATTGAAACGCTCGCCAAATTATTCGACCTTCAAGTTCAACGCGCGCTTCCGATTGGTCCGCTCAGCTTCTTGGCCACAGGGTCACTAAAAACCTGTAACTATAACAGCTGTACAACACATTCGCGCCTTTGCGTTGGACATCAAACGAAATTCTACCGGTCTCGGTCACGTCAGTTGCTTTCCGATATTTGCGTTCCTGTTTGTCGCCTTGGCACTGCGATATCGTGCGGTCCGCTTGTAAACGAAATGTTACTCGATGTCTTCGCGTTCGTTCTTGTCTTTTACTCTCAGGGGGTTCAACAATCCTTACTGTTAAAGAAGTATTCAACCCATTACGAGACTTCAAGCGATGTGTAATAGTACTTAGGTTTTCCGGGAAGCAATTATTGATTAACTAAGTTAAGTGATTTGCGGAAGTCAAGTTGACAAGCATTCGCCTGTTCCCTTTGTCCACATTTCTCAGTATCTCGTCTTCGAAACGAATAGCCTTCCATAGACACGATAGTAGTTTCACGAAGTCTTGTCGGTTAGCATTCGGAAAGTTTTCATTAGAGAGAAACCCAGTCGAGCGACCCTTGGTAATCCCGTCAAATACTTTCGGTCGGACACAGCCAAGTTTATTAAGGCAGACGTTTATGACACTCTCCTGCACGCCGCCTTTGTGGAAGGCCGCCACAATAGCCACTTTCAACCCTCAACAATGCTACCTTGGTTCACTGACATTTTGAGTACCTTGGATGTCGAATCCAACAAAATTTCAATCAAAGGACGAATGAGAAGAGTGTGAATACCACCGGACTCCGGAGATTTTGAAAAGTCCAGAGATCGCAGGATGGTCTGTAGTTCAGAAACTGACGTCGTGAATATTTTGCATCGACTGTGTTGACCTCGAGGCCCCCATGGTGTCTAAGCCCTTGAGATGGTTTAGCCGAAGCACGCTGGACTTTCGCACAGGTTTACTCCGTACCATAGCTAATACGTTTTACGGATCTTTGAGGTCCGATTTCTCTTGAGCCGCAAACGAATTCTTTTCATGAACTCGACAGAGTTTGAAATGCTCTTAAACAAGGCTAAGACTGACTGCTCGGTTCAACTTTTTCACCAACCGAGCAATGAACAACTGGACTAAATTGTCCACAAGAATGTCGGGGACGACCAGTATAAATGCAAACAGAAGACGGCCGGAAACAGTGGAACAACTTCTTCTGTACCTTGGAAATATTTGAAGTACGTTTATAGTTTGTGAAAGCAAGCAGTACTCCATGCTCAGACGCAAAATATCTTCATCCATTTGTCCTACCTTACGAGTTGGAGCCAAACAGTACTACATGCTGAAACACAGGTGAACGTCTGAAGTCACTGAGAACGAACACATGGGGATATCGACGTGAATTATGCATCTGAAGTCTGTGGAAAGTGGCACATACTACCTCCGCTTTTCTTCAGCACAGAATGGGATCGTTGATGTTCACGCGCACTGGGTGTCCTCCTGGATGACCGGAGCCGTGTATGAGACGAAGTCATCACCGTCATCTCGTTCATCACATTTGATAAGCGCCAGAAAACTGTGTACGCTTGTTTACAAGCGGTACACTGTCAGCGGACAGGTTTAAGTCGACATCTATTGTGGGTGGTGTGCGGGACTTGGTTTTCATAATCACTGAGGAAGTGCGAACAATGGCTGAAGTGGAGGGAACTGACAAAATTAAGAATTCAAAACGTGCACCCTATCAGGTGACTGGAATTGGAACTGCTTGCCACAGAATAGGCGATAATATCCTCCAACTTATTTTATCGTGCTTCAAAACCGTTTTCGACCTACTGCTCGTCTCAAGGACGTGAACAACGCTCGCCTCCCCCGTGTACCTATGAAAGCATTTCTGGTTGTGCGAGAAGGTGCAAAATTCATGATTCGCAAACAGTCTTGAAAAATAACAATATAATCCAGTTCCAAAGGTAACTAAATAAATAATGAAATGGGAAATCCCCCAACATCCATGTATCAATGTTGGAGCGCGCGATCGACGACAACCACAACGTGAGCAATACCGAATTTCAAAAATGACGTACGGTATAGTCGTTTTCAATTAACAGCCAGTTATAACAAGTAGATATGAATCCATGACACAGATTCCAGCCATTTCAATTTATAAACCGGAAACCAAACTGGTAAAGTGGATTGTGTGATGACTCCTTTTCTTTTATCCAAAATATCTGAATAAATCACGGTCTATATCTAACATCCAAAGTCGAGATGAATGTCATGACTAAAACAAAGATGGAAATAACACTATGCAGGAGGAGTCTTGAAAGGTCATGTCAATCTTTATATTGTCTAACAGAATGCATCAGCTTATAAAAAATTGTTTTACTCTTCTGACGATGTAACATTTGACGTTGAGTGTAACTTGCAAAGTTATGAAAAGATGCCCAGCAACGTAGAATTGGCCTCTCCAATTATCGAGCCGATAAATGATGATCCTTCGGTGGATGTGAATACACAGAGGCCGCGGACGCCAAACTGTCCTCGAAAGTGTGATGCCAAACTTCAAAGAACCTTGTTACCACCTGTGAGTAAATGTATGTATGCTGGATGAAATATGATGCATAATGGTGAACCAGTATTATTATGACATCATCTTTGTGTTATTGAGCGGAAATATAATGTAAAAACAATGTAGTATGATTATGTGTACTCGACTGTCGCTGCAACAACAGCCGCTGCTGCAGTCATTGAGCTGCCATGGTAGCGATTTGTTCACGGGTTCGAGGCCCATGTCACCTGGGTCCAGCTGTTTAGTACAAAGTATAATGATACGGTTTGCGATGTAGCTGGAATGTAATCGTTAAAATATTATTTTCACTGATGTACTTATGCACTGAGAGCAACTTTCTTCATCGTCCGGACGAAGGCAGTCTAGTATCTTAAACATGCATGCTCATGAGCTGCCATGACAGGTTTGCAAATATGTTGTCACAGCAATAGACAATTTTATACATATATGTATAAACTTGTCTGTGAGTATACTCACCCTTTATAGCTTCCACACTATATCTCGACCGTGTTAACGTGATCAAAACTTATGAGTGGTTGATTGACCGTTATATTCATTTCTCCTAATTCCGCTGATGGCCTCTACTGTATTTCTGGCCTAGTTCTACGTAAGTGCTAGCTCAGACTGGTGGATGGGAAAGAAGCTACCCTGAATTAAGGTGCCTTATCGAGCCCCGTACCTTTTGTTGTTATGGCAGGATCCTGTCATTTCTTGAGAAGAATAAAATAATTGTAATCGCACAATAGATTGCAAGCAAACAAAGGGACTGCGAGTCTTTAGGATTCCATATTCTTATGCGCAAGCACCTAAGTTTCTCAGCGACCAGCTTAAACAAGGAGAAAAGTTGCAATATCCGAACTAACGTAATATTTATTGTGCGGTGCACTAAGTCGTTTCCTCCGGTACGAACTTATCAGACGTGAAATGTGGAAGGCCGTTGAGTATAATGACCGAGTATTCATTGGGCAAGATATAACCCTATGACCATAATTCCTTTTTCCACTACTATTTCGACCTTATCCGTTAAGAATCTAATCAGGTTTCACTGCAGTGAACAAAGGGTCGTGTCCTAAATGAAAGCGTTTTCCATTAAATTTTTTCTTCTCAAGAAATGACAGAGGTTATAGAGATTAGTGTATTGGTCCGTTGCTGTGGTAGTGCCTTGTTATAGCGGCGCAATGCACGCTGAAGTCCGCTATCTTCAATAGTATTTCCTGTGATCATTAACCTACTGCATACCCTGATCCCACCTACCTCCTTCACTCTCCGTGTAGCCTCAAAACATAACCAACCATCTGGCTAGGGCAGTCTTCAAGACGCAGTTGAAGGGCAAAAATGCGTACAATACAAGGTAGTGACATGTATCAAGGATAACTCTTTATACAACACAAAAGTGTTGTGCGCACGCAGGTTGCATAGACCTTTTGTCCGGTGCCGTAATGATCAGTAGGATATTAAACGTGAGTTACAGTTAAACACACTACCATACAACATAATGTGTACAAGAACATCATCTCACATTATTTGAATATCACAATGCTTCACCGAACGCATCCAGTACGCATTAGACTTGTCTGACAAAAATGAGCAAGCAATATCTGAAGCACTTTCAAAGATACAGCGTGCGCTGTTGATTACATGCATGCAAATTTATTGCCTGTTTTGTTTTTACACAATTATGTGCAGAGGTATTAGAGCATTGTTTGAGAGATCACGCCCAATAAAGGAGAAACTGGAAACAAGCAACTTACCTTGATAACGAGAGTTACATGACTCGCCAATCGTTGGTACACGTATCGTTCCGAATCAGACCACGTCAACAGATTTAACGGCCCATGAATGAATGTGTCATTTGGATGCGGTCACAACTACGCCATATGGCCCAACAGATCCATCCAATCGACAAAGACCACACATATCGATCAGCCACTTCCATCCTGTACTGTCAGGCTTTACAACTTGATTTGTCATCCCCATGGCACTGTGTAATAGCGGTGCGTAGGTGGCAGCATGTGGCCAACCACTATTTATCGGCGAGCTGACCCTAAGTTGCCGCCTTCTACGCAGAATTCTCCGTTGATTGTGTTCATGGGGACATGTGATCTTTTCTCACGCCATAAACGTCACTGACATGCAAATTAGCTGAATATGTTAGGGGCCGACCGTTGAAAAGCGAGTCAACTGGAAGTGTATGTAGTCCGGGTTTGCGCCACATTACATGCGAACAAATATCCGGACAGCGTACTTCATGCAAATTTTGCTAATAATCTTGGTACATGTTTTGAAACTATTTTACCCATCATACCGCAGGCATGATAGTGAAATCTCCAGTTCGCTACAAATAAATGTTGGTCAAGATTAGCCTTGAAACTTGCTACAGAGTTAGGAGAAACAACACGGTCAGGTAGAGCATCCCAAGCCTTGCAAACCGTGCAATGATGAAAAGCTTTATTTGCATTCCAACTTGCTATGTTGGACCTCCAGTTTGAAGAATGACCCCTCAATGTCGTGTTACTTCCTCCGTGAAACATCAGTTGGCAAGGATTATCAGGAGACTTCGTCATAAAGAAGGTTAAAACCCAGTTATATTTAAGCCGAAGGTGGTGTGAAGAGTATACGTTCAGTCATGTTGGTCTTATTCCATAAGGTCTGGTTTTCAGGTCCTCGACTGCCGTAGTGGCACACCGTTGCACAGTCCTCAGGAGCAACATGTTCCCTTAACAATCAGATGGCGAGATCATAGCTTCGTTCTTAAGATGCGGTTGAACGGAACTGTTGCAAACAAACAGGAAACAATGAGGATTGGAATGGATAGAAAAATGTTTCACTAAAGCCATGGAATTACTAGCCTTTTTTGAGTTTGGTCTCAACGTTCGCAGAGCTCAAAGGAACGCGCAACACAAAGGGGTTTGAGCTTTTCCTGGCAATAACAGTCTCGAACTAGTAACCACCACGGTAGTCTGTAGTATTCAAACAGCTGCAACTATATACAAATTTACACCTCCCAACACTCAAGTCCAGTCGATTTACTTGAGACCAATGCAAATGTCCTCCTATGAGTTAAAAGGATCGTTACTGGTGTCCATAATACGTCAAAGTTTGACGTCGTTAGCAAACAATAGTAACAAGGAGGTGACTTAAAAGAAAAGTCATCAGAAAAGTGTAGAAATAGAAGCGGGTCACGAAGTGAATCTTGTGGCACCCCGATGAAATTGGATGTGCAGGTAGATAATGGTAGTTTACGTGCACTTTGTACATAAGATTAGCAAGCCATGACTTCCGCTGCTGAGGGAGATTACGATATATTTCACAATGGGGAGGCTTAGCGTTTAAAACAACATGGTACCCGTGGTCAAATGCCTTGGCAAAGTCGGGGTGTACGACATCCATGCCAGTGCCTTGATGAACCGCACTAGTTTACTGATTTGTAATAGATAAGTGACCCTTGTGAGAGTCGTGCTGTACCCTGAAGAAGTCCCGAGGAAGGACGTACCTATAAACCGAGTCATATAAGAGCACCTCTGAATGTTCCAAGATTTTCAATAGAAGAGTGAGTGGTCTGTAATCACTGGGAAAATCATGCCTACTACCTTTGAAAGCTGATGTGATACTCGCGAGTTTCAACTGCCAGGGTACTGTTCTGAAGAAGACAGATTGCGTTGGCGGTAAACTAATTGGGTCAAAAAGCTATTTAGTCACTTCATGCACGGGCCTTAGAAAGTACATCGTTGAGGCCAGGAGAGCTCTTCCCGAAGACATCTGATTTTAGCCAACATCGCCGTGGATGCAAGTCTCACCGATTTTAGTATCAAAGCAAACATGGGGGACAGAAAGAGACTGCGAAAAAGTATCGCTTTCTCTACGTTTTTTTTCCAAAGATTTCTGCGATCACTAACTACAGAGTAGATAAGTTTTGTGCTGATAATGTCGAATAAGACGACTGTGTGAATACGTATTCCTAATGGTGCAGTGATCACAAGGTTATCAACTATCACGTCTTCGCTTGTGAATTCTTATTCCAGCTGCGAAGGGTTATAGCTAGTACATCACCAAGTGAAACCAGAGATGTGCTCTCTGAAATCCAATGTCCCAAATACGCGAAAAAATCGTTCAAGTATAGAGTTTTCAGTGGCTGTGTATGGAAAGACCAGAAAATTAATTTGCGGTAGGTTGGTATCTCCCACTGAGAGATTGTAGGAAGCGCTTAATGTTTCCCTCATACTGCTAAATTGTCGCTTACCGTATACAGTGCAATAAGTAAGACATTAATTTGTTTTTAATTGTCTTGAGCAATACACATGCTCCTTGGTTTGACGCCTTAAACGCCCAATGAAGCCGATCTGATAGCGCATTCATCGTGGTTCACTAGAAACCCTGGTGGGTTTTCGGGCTGACAGCGAGGGAAAGGTGGTATGGAATGGAATATTTAGGGAACGGGTAGAGCGCTGTAAAGAAGCTTGCGCGCTCTAAATGGCTAGTGCATAACAATTTTCTGTCTAATTTTTACTACCATGCTCTACTGCTGTAATGGGTCTGCTGCGCTCATGCATAAAAGTCTACGCAGACTATCAACGCACTCAATCAAGCGCTCAGGTATCTATATAGTTTGCAAGGAACATATTCATAAGCATGCATATATATATATATATGTAGTTCATCGTGAACAGTGTACATTTTCCCAAGTACCGTTTTGTTGGATGAATTACATACGCCTCGTTTAGGAGAGGAATCACATTACCACTCCATCACCATTGAAGTATTATTTAACCTTTCTACAGAACATTGTAGGTACGTCCCTCCAGGTACCCAATATAGTCAGTATGTTTGTAGACGTGGAGGAAAATACACGAATAGACAGCTATTTAATTCACCTTCAAAAGGTAAGCTTTAAGGGTAGATTAGTTATTACACTATCTCATTTGAATTGAGACGCAAAAAATTGAGTGATATAAAAAGTGTACACAAAACCGCGCATACCGACGAAAACACTAGTGCGAAAGGTACACTTAGGGATATGGGCTTGTCTGTCAAGTCAATTCATAGCCAATGTGGTTTAACAATTGACACGGAATGAATAAATCTGATGTACTACTTTACCGTTTACGCTACACATTACTTTCAATAAGTGTTCTTCTGCTATGACGGCTTTTAAGCTTGAGTCGATTATGGACTGTTAACCAATGTTATACACGCTGGAATTTAGTCGGTAGGGGCTGCACACGTCAAATAAAATGATAACTAGATTTATTTGTTGTTCATAAAGCCGGCTGGGTTTGAAATTGGAAATAATCCTAGCAACAATTATTTCAACAACCCACCACGATGTCGGCGGAACAACGCAGTTGCAAGGAAAGAATGCAATAAAACAGAACCAAACTATGAAATAGTGTAAGAGTTTGGTAATAGAATGTCACGCAAAGTAAACAAGTTACGAAAACTGTAAAATGTAGGTTAACGCGATATTTTCTTTTCGATCTGCACAGTTTTATATATTAACACAACCCCACCACCGATGATCTTTTTAGACTCACTTCAAAATGAAATTCCGTGCTGCTTGAGTTTTTGTTGTTCAAGTGAATTAAGCCTATGTCACATACACTTTCTTTCACCGAGCCGTTTGCGTGCGTATGTGTCACTCAAAAATCATGTCACGTGATGTCAACACCACCTGCGCCGATAGAGCATATTAGCTGATGACAGCCAGCGAAGACGTCTTGGTTATTAATTCAAGATTGTAGCGGGATGATTCCCGTAAGTGCCCTTGTTCCAGAGAGAGAAATCTTCACTGTGACCTTCCTTAAAATCGTCCAATAAGAATGGACGCACGAAGCTGCGATCACTGGAGATGCCCACGATGTTCATACTGAATGTTTAGGTCGTTTAATTGCTTCTTATGGGAGAAGCCACTCACTCCAGTCACCTTACGCGTGGTTGATGGATTTGCCCCTTCAAGTTGAGCAACCTCGCTGTGCGTGCAGGTCAACACTTCCGAACAACCGTATCCCAGTTTTGGACAAACATTAGCCGAGTTGAGCAAACGAAAGTCATTCAACACCTTTGAAAAGAAACGACGTATAGCTCTAGACATTCGCTTAGTGTCAATGCAGGTCTTTTTTTGTGCACCTGCGGTTTAAAGGTGTCGGACACCAAAATTGCAGGTTCTCGCTCGTAATAATGACGCGTTAACAGACGACTGTACAGATGATACGATTTGACATCCCTTGCGTCTTTCAAACATATGATGGAACATTTCTGTTGGTTTTGATGAAGACCCCACGGAACTCTCCTGTTTAGCATGGTGTCTAAGTGTTTTTGCAATAGCTCATTGTTCTTTTCTGATGTGATGCCACGTCCTCAAACCGTCAGGTCCCAAGAAGAGAAAGGGACAGTTAGTTGCAGCTGCCTTAGTAGGTCACTCATCATCATCATAGACAGTAATACATCAGTGGTTCACACTGATGCTTAACTGCCACATAACCACGAAGAAGAAAAAAGCAAACCCTATATAGGAGAGAGAAGAAAAAAGAAGGGGACGGGAAGGGACCTAACTACTAAAAGCAGCTACGTCTATATTCAAACATTCAACACCACGGTGCCTATATTTTGCAAACAAATAAAAATGATGTGGGTGAACGTCATCAGCAAGACAGCTTCCATAAGGTTTTCACCGCCTCGCGTCATTAAATGCATCTCACTTCACAGACAACTCGGACAAACAACAACATTCACGTCACTGAGCTCGATTAGTCGCCATCTCACCTAATGTCTCCAGCCACTGACTCTAGAGGACTGGAACGTTTCTACGTTTAGAACCGTGCCTATTCTCCACAATAATTAAACCAGAAAACCGAAATAATGGACAACGACGTTTATTGCAAGTAGACTGGGAAAACGAGCTGTAAGCGAAGCACGATAGAATGCAGAACAAGACCAACCGGCAGCGAGTGACTGGAAATTATTATTATGATGACCTTGGGTGGTCGAAAAAAACTAGAGAAATGCAGACATGCATACAAACAATCGCAATGATGCCAACGGTCAAAATAAATAGCAAAACAGTTTGAATACGTGGCAAACCAAGAGTGTCTCTACACGACTATGTGAGTCGCAAGGATTCCAGCCTGTGGGACGAACCTGATCTACAGTGGCCACTGATGAGGAAGAATCAACAAGAGCCAAGCACTGTTTATTTTGAAACACCACTCGAAACAAGTAACCAGTGCGATGTGCTGGTGAACCATCGGCCATAAAAAAAACGTCTGCCGTCAAATAGATGACGGGCAAATCGGCAGCGAACGCTCTTTATCTTGGTGAACATATGATTGTGCGGTACCTTGTCAAACACTTTACTGCAGTATAGAAACGTCCCTGTCTAACTTCTAGTTTTTTATTTCTGTTTATCGCTCCATCACAGATAAAGGGCTCGTCAAACAGAACCATTGCGTCCAAAATTCATACCGCTTTTCACTGGAGAGTTTAAGACGGTCTAATTGATCTTGGAGATGACAAACAACCTTGCGGTGTATTACCTTATCTAACATACGTTATCTTGCTGACTGATGGTTGGGATTGGTCGAGCAGCTGCAGTGGTTAAGCATAGGCGCTATCACCGTTGGTTCCCATTTCTTCGGCAATATGTCCGCATCTGTGGACTGCTGAGCCACCGCCAGCTCACGCAACAAAAAAGTTTGTTACAAAGAACATGTATTCATGGGATAAATAAATTTTCACGAGTTGGTGCACCTTCTTTACTCCAAACAATATAAAATTTACATTACCACTAAGCAAAGTCATAATTCCATCATACTTCAAAACAGAGTTATGTATTCCAACTGGCTTGCTAAGTCAGATGCACCAGCTAATTAATGGTGGCGGTTCTGTAAACTTGAAAAGTTCAAACCGAAATCGCACGATCATATTATGCTTGGTGAGTACTATGCATATGCATGTTCGGCTTACTACAGGATGGCGGTAGTTACACCTCACGCAACCCAGTAGACTGGTTATGCTCACAGCTGTGTGAGCGAAAGACAGAGACATGGGCATACATAAAAGTGGAACTTCTTCAGTTAGATTTGCTGTATTGGTTACCCCATGGAACCAACGTCAATATATACGGATTGGGTGCCGACATGGAATTAATATAAGTATTATGTTTACACTGTCTGAGATAGCGGTTTCCTAGAAATGCCGAATTCTGAAATACGTGTAGGTGCAAGAAATGCAGTGTTAATCGGGATAAGTGTTTCAGTGAATGATGAGTTGTGGTTAGGTCGGGGGTTCATTTATCCCGAAAGGAATTCCGTTTGATCGGACACCGTGCGGGATTTTGGTTTCCTGGAAAACAATTCCCAAAATCATGGCACTCTTTGATAGCAGTTCCTTCACAAAAACAACAATATGAGACAGCATTCTGAAGGGTTACCTAATTTAGTAAACAGTTTGTTCACGTAAATGTTATTCTTGAGTTTTAATCTGGCGAGGATAATAACAGCAAACGGTAGCAAATTCCAACGTGCCAGTATTCTCTGAGCAAAGATGATTGCCGAACGAAGATTTGAATCTTTGATTCGGAAAGTATTTTCCTATGACTGAGCTGAACTTAAAAATTAGAGTGTTGAAATATCTATGGCAGTAGACTGGATAGGTAAGATGTCACCGTATTGAAGGCAGTATGGTAAGTAAGATATCCGCACCAAATTTAGTACGAATGAAGTCAAACAGTTTGGGTAGTCGATTACAACACTCCTGAGGAAGGCCACCCGAGGTGGTTGAAACGTAGAGTATTACAACTTGCTCATAACGTTGTGTTATTCTCAATCCATTTATCAGTATAGTAAGTGTTATTAAATAGTTCGGTAGCCGCTTACATTTTAGAGGTAATCTTACGGTTTACACAAAGCAATGATACGGCTGAAAGGGAGTTTTGAGCTGACGATGAAAGGAACAAAAACGAATGCTTTCATTGCTTTTCTTCAACATGGGTGCTTTGTGTTTCAAGGCGATTGTGGCGAACTTACGTTTTGTACTTATTGTGCACTTTTAATGATGCACCAACGTTTTCAGATTTACCAGACGGTCATTGTATTGTAAATAGGAAGTTCAAGAAAACGGTGGTGACTCCGTGTGGGAGGCGAGGTTAAATGGTCTTAGTACACATGCCGGATATGCGCCACAATTGTGCGCGGTAATCCCAGTTGAATGATCGGTGCAACCTATCTTGTTCCAATAGAAATCGTAGTGAGATGGTTCCTAACTCCATCAAGGTTTGTATGATTAAGGCAACGGGTCGGTTACCCTTGATACTGTTGCTGGATCTACTAAAAAACGAAGTAAAAGCCAGATATTGTTTGGTCGATGTGTTCCAGGAGGGCCAACGTTGTTTGGTCTGCCGAATGATTCATGTTAGTCATTACGACGTCCGGTGAAGAATGCATTTATCCTGGACGGTATCTAGAGGGTCTTTAAATTATGACCCCCGGCTCCTTGAAGTACTATAGACAAACGATATGTACCGAAATTTCTCCAGGACAGACCCTAGTAGAACGTGTAATGAAATTGGACTGGAGCGGTTTCTTGATTGGAGAAAGTTCAGTCAATCGGTGCTCGCGCACAAGCTGCTACAGACGGAATTATAGTCAAACTGGCGCCAACCAATCATAGACGGCGATCAGCTGCTGTTGAATGCGTATCTGTTTCAAACAACCGAGTTGCCAGATGCAAGGTCGTGGAACAACACAGCAACAAACTGGCCAATCAAAACGTGAGGACGCCTGTCGCTTAATAGCAGTCGTAAATACTGTTGTTCTTCTATAAAAAACTGCTGTTTTTCTTCAATAAATTGAGATTGCTTAGTGCCGCTCAGGTTCCTGTTGTGATTCTTCCCAACTGGGCAGCACAGTATGCTATAGAACGTAACCATAATAACTAAACGGGAGAAGTGTTAGAGAAGTACCGAAATGAGATGGAAACGGTGTTTGAATGAGAGCATCAGCGTGAACGAAAGACAACTTCCAGTAACAGCCGATTTTGAAAACGGAGTGTGGCCTGTATTCAGATATTACCGCACACAACAGAAAAGATACTGTCGCCATGTGGAAACGGAGGTAAAGTTGGATGAAAATATACGAGCCTTTGTGGGAATCAGTACGGAAAATAGAGTGAACAGAAACGGTGATCTCATTATTACTCATTTCTGAAATAAACCAGACGTTTGTAGAGAACTGGACGTTCCCGTCTAGAACTGTACCTGATCTCCACAATGATAAAACCAGAAAACCAAAATACTGGGCGACGACGTTTATTGCAAGTGGACTGGGAAAGCAAGATTTAAGTGAAGCACGACCTGTCTC
>LOND01000662.1:66013-86233 GCA_014220965.1 Paragonimus kellicotti | reverse complement strand
ACTGAACTGCGTCCTGAGTCAATAGTTGAGCCAAAAATCAAAATACAACGTTTTGTAATGTAGTAAACCACAAACTAAACGACTCGATAACAAAAGTTGTAACAAAACAATCAGAGTAATGGATTGCACATGCAACAACGTGTTTAACCACTACACACACCTACGCGACACTAGTATAACTCAGCTAGTACGAGCCAAAGAGAACCAAGTACTTGCCTACTGAGAAGAAACGAATTTTCTTCAGAGGTCAAAGTCCCATCAAACAAACATGTTCGCAAATTTGAAATTAAAAGCTCTTGTAGAAGTAGCCTAAACAAACATCCAGCTATGATTTAAACATAATTCCGAAACTAGGCTAACGTCGATCTACGAAACTCGTATTTACTTAAATAGACTCACAAGTGCAACTGGAGATGTAATTGAATGTCTACAAAACACGTCCGGAGAATGAACGATTTTCAGGCGACCCATCGTACAAAATTTGTTTAATAATATTGTCAATCAAGTGCCACATCAAGAGCTTTACGATGCTCAATAAAATAAAAATCTCCACTCCATCGTTGCGAAAAAAAAGACTACTATTTTGCATACAAAGAGTGAACGACAAGGCGTTTTCGTTTGACCACAACCATCAATTTTGGAGGAGGTTCAACAAAAAAAAATGGACCTCAAAAAACGAGAGGAATCGCACATCTTTCTGTGATTTTGTCTCTGCTAGTAAAACTGCAAAACTGACCTAAACCAGCCATAATATACAAGACAGAGATGTACTATGTGTAGATGGTCTGATAAATGTCAGACCCATCAAAAGTAAATTCAGCGAGACTGGACTCATGGAAGCGGGTTAACACGAGCGACCAACAATATGACCGAACAATGGATGAGGAAGACATTGCACTAGACGGGCAATTTCACGCGATATGCTTTATTCAGACCCGGATTCTCGAGCTATTCATAGACCATAGGAAGTGGACGCTATTCAAAACTTTTTCATTTTCATGCATTTCC
The DNA here is from genome assembly GCA_014220965.1 of Paragonimus kellicotti. Taxonomy (NCBI): domain Eukaryota; kingdom Metazoa; phylum Platyhelminthes; class Trematoda; order Plagiorchiida; family Troglotrematidae; genus Paragonimus; species Paragonimus kellicotti. Next base: position 85,225 of record LOND01000662.1, on the reverse strand, counting down.
CAGCTAGTTCTCAATGAAGGACGTTATACTCCAGGCTGTCAACTACGTTCTCAGGAGGAAACCGTGATGATCACTGCGTTCCTGACTTCATATTAGGCACGACTGAACTATAGTGTGGAAACGATCAGCTACATTCACTTGGGATCAACGCCCTGTTTGCCCGACCGCCCTATTCTGGTAGCCATCCTGTGAATGACCCTATGATTAGAACTTCCCACCAAGGTGAAATCACAGAAAACTCAACTTGTTCACCGATGTTCTGATTACTGTTGGTTTAAACTGGCAACATAGGAAACAAGATGACGTTCTGTTCCACACGTAATTTTCTCAAAAAAGTCCNATTCAGGTGTGCTTCTCCACTACCGAGATGGTTACGCTGTATGCCCACAAGATCGTGTCTTACTACCAAAGAATCCATACGCGGTGAACAGCGCGATACACAAAGCTACGAGTATAACTGTTTTTCGTCTGGTTGTTCGACTTTGGCCTGTCTGAAATGATTTTACCTGGAGGGACCGAAGTTTTAGTCACCAAATCATTCCGAATCGATGCGGTGCACAAGCCTGACTACCATGTTAATTTAGCAGAATGGGTGTCTTCCGTTTGAGAAAAGGGTTAGGAAAGATACCCTCAAACAAAGAGCACGTCAAACAGCTAACGGTTGACAAAGACCGCCGGTGTGTTATCTAGTACGATCGACAAGTTTTTGGTACAATTCAAAAGCCTGAAGTGGCTTCAAATACATACCAGACTCAGACAGCACTGAATTACTCACTAAGCCCTCGGACTAAGCAAGCCTATTACTGCATTGTGGGTCAGATCTTTGAGTTGAAGACTGGATGTGGGGTCCCTCAAGTCAACCTCACTCCACGGCTTACAGAAGTTATTATTGCCCTGACAAACCAGTTCACTCATTTTCAAATTCTTCCTCGTCTTCTGCTAACTACCCTCCTCTTCCAACCAAAACAATCGGTAAACATTGACGCTTTCCATGTCAGCACCGTTCAACAAGTAAGCAAGCTCCTCTGGCGAACATCCTCTCGAGTCTAGAACTGGATGTGTACTGTCTCCGAAACGTGTCTTTACGATCCCGAAATTGTCCTTCAGTTGAAATTTGCCCTCAGATAATCCATAGCGTTTCTCTCTTAGGGTCACCGGGATTGATGAAGCCGAATCTCGCGGTCAAGCTGCATAGGGGATTAAGACTGAGTTTTACGAAGGAACAGAATCCGCTTGGTTGGATCCCAGGGAATGACCATGAATGTGTCATCAAACTTAGCAATTCAGCTGAAGTCAGTCGAGAGAGACCAGAAAGACGTTGTTTACCTGTCATATCTCCAAAAGCCACAACAGACAATGGTTCAGGCGCTGTCACGAACGTCTTCTACAATGCCCGCTTTGATCTTATAAGACAAACTAAGCACTCGGATATAGCTGTGCACGCCGGTAATAAGAACGCACAATTCGGTCGTCTCTGTCCAGACGAGAAGCAGCTGGATGGTACGTTCGGTGTATGTGCGCGACGCACTGACAACAGTGATCGGCTCTCACAATTCTGTGCACCTCACCGACCCTATACATAGTGTGACGCATATCATCATTAAGAAGGTGCAGTGCAAACCATGCAACTCAATCATGGACGTCAATTGATCGTCTAGCCGTTAGGTATCGGCGGCGCTTCATGAAAGATTGTCGCTCATTGTGAAATAACCACCTTAATTCAGTTCGTGTCGTTATCCGTGCTTCCTTGTTTCTACCGTTTAATCAGAGGTCGTCCACATATTAGCATAAGGTACTTAGTTGGAAAGGAAGCGACAATGGTACACAAAACTATCATCAAATAGCACTAACATTTAAACTGACCGGGTCACAATAACACAGTGACGCAAATGAGCAGTGAGGAAAATCTAAACAGCTATGCGAACCGCTTGCAAAAAGGTCCGTTTCGAAGGAGCACTGTAGATGCGACAGAATTTGATTTCTGTTGATTCAGCAGAACTTATAAATAAACGGTGACTGATTCATTGTGACTGAATACGACAAAGACTGCCGAAAGCATAAACGCAAACTTAAGAAGAGTCTGACCAAGCACCGTCAGGTCTACTTCTCCGAGTATGCCAAATGGATGGAGAAGGCATTGTTATTATGGAACAACCGGGTGCTGCTTTTCCTGATTCGTGGCTGCACTGGCCGTCAAGTAGGCTTTGGCTAAACTATGTATGAAAAAGATAGCACACAAATTCACAGCTTGTCGCGACGACCTAACAGATGGGTTGAGCACCGAGGATTTTAACTGACCAAAGCCAGCTCATTCAGCAGTGGATTAGGAAGATCGTGTGATTAGTTATGACAGTCCCAACGATCATCCATCGGAGATTGAAATGGCTTATCAGTATAAGTTGTCGAGATGTAATAAAGCCTCAGGTCCGGACCTTCTTTCTCTAACACTTTTAAACATGGCTGGTGAAAGATTGTCTCAACAGATCACACTTCTTTGTTCCATATGGGAGACTGAAGAGGTGCCTATCAACAAGCATTCCCATTTTCAAAAAAGGTGACAGAACATCATGTGACAATCCCAGAGACATCAGCCTTGTCTCCGACGTATCCGAAATGCTCACTGGTCTCGCAGTGGCGGCTTCTGAAACACAGAGTGCACCACATAACAAAAGTACGGGCAATTTTCCGGCTTGGTCGCGAACTTATCCATCATATCTTCATTTTGCGACAGGCATCGGAGTAGCGACACTCTTTTTATCAGCCGAAGATCACGGCGTTTTTAACCCGAAGGCTGCTTTTGACTCGGTTGCCCACCGCATAAAATTTCCAAGTGAGCTATATAATATTTTTGAAACCGTTGTACACTCACTCTCAGTGCGCATTTATGGGCAGCCAACTCGAGTGTTCCCTACGTCAAGTGGCGTTCGTCAAAGGTGACCGATCTCTTCTTTCCTTTTCTTCTTCGTGGTTGTGTGGCAGTTAAGCATCAGTGTGAACCACTGATGTATTGCTGTCTATGATGATGATGATGATGATGATGGATGACAGTCCAGTAGGAGCACTCACGGGTTCCGAGCAACTCGGAGAGCAGCTTTTACCAGGTGATAAACTGGCTGATATTGAGCATGTAAACGATAGTGCTTTATTTAGTTCTTCTGCGGAAAACATACAGGTCATGCAGAATCTGTTAAAGAATATGGCTGATCCGTGCAGTGTGTACTTTGCACCTTCAAAGTTTAAAAAGTTGTTACAAGATTGGATTAGTAATGAGCCTGTCTCAGCGTCTACGTGCAACCCGCTGGCGACTGACGATCGCTTCACTTGCGTGAGTAATTTCATCTCATCTGCTTGTAATATAGCTGATGAGATCCACGAGGATAGCAAAATCACGTAATGTATTCGCCAACATCCGCTCCGCGTAGCGTCGCAGACATCTATTCGTCGATTAAAAGCGGAGTCTGTAGTGCATGTGTGCGCTCACTTTGGTCCTACGGATCAGAGACATGGCCTATTCGTGCGGAAAACTCATAAACTCATGGAATTCGACGAACGTTGTCTTCACCAGTTAATATATGTCAAACGAGCTGACTATGTGAGCAATGCATGTTGGGGAAACGTGCAAGTTGGCGATCGATGGCCGAGACAGTGAAAGTGCACTCCACGCCGGTAAGGTCAACTGCTCGCCTGCCGACGAAGCACCTGCCATACAGCGCATTGTTCAATGTGGCTGCTGATGATTGTGAAAAACCACCAGACTTTCAGATGACGACGTGGTCACGAGCTATATAAGTCTAGACCGTCCCACTGAGCAAGGTTGGTAGGTGCTGTCTACCTGGTTGGGGAGTTTGCGACCATCTACACCGCTGGTTGGAAACACTCTTTGACATGCATTGTGTCGCAGTCAGTGGCCAGCCTTGTATCCGCAAACTTTTTGACACTTATTTTTTTTTATGAAACTCCGTCGTTTTTGCGTTTATTTTCCTTCTCCTTTGTTTCGCTATGCAGTTGTACTTGTTTATTACTTTGCATCTTCATGTACCATTGTCAGGGCCAACGACAGCCCGAACCTAATGTATCCACAGGTACAGTTCAAAAGCTGAAAACGATTATTATGATTCTGAGATAATGCCTGCAAGCACGACATCATGGGTAATAACACAAGTTCAACGTTGGTGGATTTGAACGTGAACTGCTTCAGAAATCCTGTCGGGGTAATAGACCACTTGGATTGTTTGGTGGATATTACATGAGACAGTCGGACAGATGTGATTGAATCCGAATGCGATGTTTTAAAGCTCCTAACGTAGTAGAACGCTTACACAGTTTCGGTATTCTGTTTCTGTCGTTGCTTCGAATCTAGCCGAGGTACGAAGTACGGAGATTTTCCAAACTGAATAAAGGTTTTCAAATTCTTTTCACCGTGCTCAGCATTGATGTGACGAATCATAAGACTCACCAAATTTACGGAGGCGGATGTCCAGAATAAGACAGAGCAAAAATGCATAAGCTGTACAACTACTGACGATCAGCTACAGCCATCGTACACCTTTGAAACCCCATTCCCAAAGTAGGCTAAATAAATACCAGAAGTCCTGCTGTGTCTCATCGGAGTTGTCGATTCAAGTTTTTGTCTGACATGGATAACGGCATTACACTTCTTGAAAAGATTTATCTCATTTCTTCATCGAATATAACAGACAGTATAGATTGACTTTTTGTAGTTTCACAGATTTATAACAGTCTAGAATAACTGTCAACCGGCGAGGAATTGCAGTCGAGGACGATGACGAGGTTGTACAGTTGGATTCAATATGAATGATCAGTCAGAAGAACAAGTAAAACTTATATCGGAAATCCAAAGAACGTCCTAAACTCGGATAATCTGAAGAGATATGATTCAGATGGATGTTTGAGGGTTCAATGAGCAACAGTTACAGGGTCGCGAATACAAAAGCGTGGTACACAAGCAAACTATGGTTGTCATAGATCGTGGTGACACCACTAAATGACGTAAAATTGAATGCGGCCGCGAATATGATGATCGTCTCGGAGAAGCAAATCATCGGCGTAACCGTAATATACCGTCAGCGAAAAGACGACGAGTACATTCGGCACAAGCCAGCTGTCTTTGTTATATCTATGTTTTAGCTATATTGACCAACGATCACCTTCGCGTGTTAGATCGCTGGTTCTTCTTTTCAAAGACCTGGACCATGGTGGCCTCCTACCCTTTCTTTAGCTTTAGTAATGCATTGTATGATGAATGTGTTGTTTGTTATGGCTTCGTTCTGACTAGAATGCGACAATATGTACTCCCATACTGAACTACTTGATGCCTTATATTTTCAATATCCTTCTTCTCAGCTTACATCTTACCATTGCAGTCTTACTTTTAGATTCCGCAAAATGTCAGTTCCCTTAGCATACTAGACTTACCATCCGACTAATCACCATTAGCAGAGGGAACCACAAGGCGTACACACACACATGCGATGGTCTTATTTCTTTAAATGTCTCATCAGCAATATTACAAGCTGACGAGATAATGCTACCCAAGTATGTGAAACTGTCCACAGTCTCAAGCGGATTACCTGCAATAAAGAAAGTAGGAGTGGAAATGCCCCAGTCTTGAAGTAACACTTTGCACTTTGAAGGTTTCAATAATTTGGTGCTCTAGCACCGTCCAGTTTAGCCCAATAGGTCATCGAGATGCGCAAGCCGTCACACCACGTCAAGGTCCAGTCTCGTTGTGACGGGTGAACAACAAGCACGTCCCAAAAACACGGCGGTGAGAGATCGAATTCAGGTTCGGATTATAATACGCGAATTTGGCAACCTATGAACGGCGGATGAGACTCCAGCTCAGTTTATTTTTGAAATGGGCGGCCGAAAATCTTGTTTCCATAAGTAACCGGAACACACGTGAGTGATCCACTTTCCAGCCAATATGTGCACCTTGAATAAACAATTATCTGTTACGAAAAGATGCCAGTTCAAAACGCTGACTTGAGAGTGTGACAGACTTATCACTTGGCTCGAAAGTCAATTGTGTCTCTTCAACTCAGTAGTAGATTCCCGATTTCCACCGACAGATTGTAAAGATTCCATTTCCCAGAGTTTAGGTTGTCACGTTCTACACAATGTCTTTGTACCTATGCTACCCTCATAGGTGATCACTTCGGTTTCATTCCTGATAATCGTATAAAGTGGGTTCTAGAGCTGGTGTATTTCTATATTAATCGGTCTACAAAAGAGAAGACAGTCTACAACCGATTTGCGCTACCTGTGGCTCCTTCACTAGAACTCGCTATCGAGTCTCGTTTTGTTACGGTCTTAGCTGGGAAGAAAATGAGACGGACGCGACGCAACAAAGACATGACCGGTAATATAGGTTGAAATCAGTTTGAGTAGTCAACGCAAAACGACCAAGTAAAGGTTGAGATCTACATCTATCAGAAGGTTAAGAAACACTCGCGCACCATCATATGCTGTCAATAGAAAACAACACACATCGAATCTAGAAAGACAGTCTGAACACGGTTTTACTAGACTTTCATAACCGAGCTGACAAACTGTTCCAGCAGTCAAACCCGTGAAGGACGATAGACTCAGAACACACACGTAAGTATACATACTCGATAAAGATTAACATTTTTCTTAAAAATACGAAAGCAATTCTGGAACACACAGATGGCTCGGTGTACAGTAGTCACACGTGGAAGAAATTGGAAGCACACTGATGTCGACTGAAGCTAGCAAAAAGACGTCCAACAAAAGATCTGGTAGGCGCGATGAGAAGGACCAATCAAATTAAGCAACAGATCAGGGAGAGATAGAGTGGAAGTCACGAGTAACGAGACATGGTAGCACACGTGACTAGAGCCATGGATGCCAAGTGGAAGTATAAGCGAATGGGAAACAGTCCATAAAAAGAACGTGTCAGTGAGTATGGAAAAAAAAGTTAATTTGCAAATTTCTGGCAGAATAATAAACCGGATAAACTAGGATGGAAGAGAAAGCATCACAAATTGGCAACCTTGATCTGATTTTTCGCGGTGGGTTATATGGACAGTTTATAACAAAGTATAAACGTGTACGACTGAAAGAGGTCCGGACTGACACTGGTGATCAGTTCAAAATGCGACGGATTTGGTTCCAAAGGGAGAGAGAAAAGCGAGAACCACTATACTAATGTTTGTTGGCAAAACATTACAGAATAAAAGCATGGGGATGGACGCACGCTTTGGATTGTCACAAAGGGACGGTGTATGACCATACACTTGGCGAAGGCTATCAGTTGTTCCGACGGCAAACAGGATGAACCAGCGTCACGAATTCGGCCCCCTGAACAGGAACCTTGGTGCACGCGTATCGGTAGATCATTTGAGGCACACTCGTGTACGGTTGACTGTACTCCCCTAAAATAAACTGTCCATTCGAGTTGCGCGAAATCTTCATGTGAAGAAAGGTTTTGTGTCTGTCCAAACGTGAAAGAAGAGAAAAACGAACGGTCAGTAATAGTTCGATGGAAAAAATAAGCTAAATCGCTTCGAAAGTTGTAGATATCTGGTAACTTCGAACCGTCATGATAGTGAACAACATGCAGCTAGTGGGGTTGAGCACAAGAATAAGTAGAGAACTGTGTGCGCAACTCACAGGATCTTGACATTCAATCCCGCATCGATGGGAGAGTGGGAGATCTGGATCATGTTGACAGGCTGTTGTTTGTCAGATTGCAGGACAAATGTGTTGCTAAGAGATCGCCGTTTCGTCCAACCAGTTGATGGTCTTAGCAATTTCAAAAAGAAAGCGGTTGCACTAAGACAATGATAACAGGTCATTCACCACCTGAAGTAGAAACCACGCGACACACATGGCATACGGTAGGTAATTTTAGGATAGGACGGTTAATGGCGTTCACTGACGTGGGCGTCGGCGCTGCTTAGCGGAATTAATCACCATCATCATCATCATCATATCGAGCTATGAGCTGTTCCCATATTAACTGGCATTCGAGCGATGAGGGTGTAAAGAACGCTTACCAGAAGGCGTTGGTGAACAAGTTGCCCAGTTCGAGTCAGGTGAAAGATCCTAACGAACACTGGGAACAAATCACCGCAGCTATGAAAACATGCTGTGAAGAGGTATGTTCCGAAGGAGCTGTTCAGTTGCGACAGAACTGGATTTCCGTCGCGTCGATAAACCTCATGAACAAGCGTCGCTCGATCCCACCTGGTTCTGAATATGATGACGACCGTCGAGAACTTAAACGCAAGCTGACTAAAAGCTTGCGCAAAGACCGTGAGTCTCTGACTCAAAAGTCTGACCTGCGAGACAACAGGATACAGGGTTTTCTTGGGGGACCCCTACCCGGAGCCAATGACTCAAAAGTCTGACTCACTTGGCAGTGAGGGGCTTGCCTAGCCCGAGGGCGCAGTGAATAAGACATTGATGTCTGATTCTGAGCACTGCTGCGCGCAGTGGATGTACTCAAAGCTACATCGGGCTTTTGGGTGATAGATGTTTTTCGACCGTATTGGATAATACGCCGGCGGTCACGGTCAACCGTTGGGCGATCGGAGTGCTCTTTGTTGAGGGTACCTTTTCTAACCCCCTTCTTCCTGATACGGAAGACAGCAGTGCCGCAACTATAATAGTTCTGCTGTATGCCCATAGGATCGTGCCTCACTACCTAAGCACTCCTACGCGGTCAGTAGTGCGACATACAATCCTATGAGTGTAACTGCTTTTCGTCTGGCTGCTCCCCTTTGGCCTGTCTGACAGGGTTGAACCTGGAAGGACCGGAGTCCTAGTCAGCATAGCCCGCCGGATCAAAACAGCACACAAGCCCGACCACCTCGTCAAGGTAGCAGTATAGGTCAGAAGACAGAAGTTACATAGCAGATCTGTTGTACACAGTCACGCCCTAGTTTGACTAGAACAACGATGATTTTATAGCTTGACTCACTCTCCAGACAGAGAAGGCACGGATACAATAGAGCAGAATTCCAGTAAGATAAGAATAACACAATTGGTTTGGCAACTGTTGGGAAGTAGACAACGTGGTTGAAGATGTCAGCATACGGGCAATTGCCATAGTTTTCACACAATGATAAACGAAGTATAGCAGACCTTAAGTTGAGAATTTACACAAAACTTACGGCTGATCTTCCAGTGGTAAAACTTCCCAATGAGGCGTAGGCAGGCTGGTTGCGAACGGGACCGCTGCGAACTGAGAGCCAACGGCTTTCCCGACCGGAAATTGATGCGCCAAATCCGAACGGCTGGGATCCACATAACCACCAAATCGTTGATGCGGTGGCAAAACGGACAAACCGGGAGTAGCCGTGATACCTGCAGGTCCAGAGGAGGTGAGGCTAGACTTAACTCCGTTCGGTCTGCTCGGGGCGACTGCGATCGAAGAGACCGGCAGAACGATCGATGGATCCACAAATCGAGCATCTGCGTTGGACCATTCGGATGTGAGTGAAGGAGCACTTTCAAACTGGCAAATATTACTCGAAAAGTAACTTGATAAACCTTTCGTTATTTAACCTATTTGTATGGTAACACAATCCACAATCGCTAATCTACCGACAGTTGTGTTCCTTTCATTACGCTCAATTACCATTTGCCTTATTCGCCAGTCCGTAGCAGCATCGCGTACAAAGTCGAAATGCGATGAGATAACAGTTGCCTGTGTTTTTCAAAACAAACAGTACAACCGATTTTTAGGTGCTAGAAGACCACAACGTTCACCGCACAGAAACAAAGGGTTCCTTACGAATGTACCTTCATTTGTACGGGTTCGTATCACACTTAAAAAATGGAAACGCACAAAAAACGATTTTTTCTAAAGTTCTTCAAAGAACTGAGTCTTTGACAATGGTGTAGAATTGGACATGATCATCAGCATTCGAAGCACCTCGAAAGCGGCCCGATAACCAATAGCTAAACCTACTCGTCAGTTCGGATATCGCTTGTCCATGTGTTCGATCCCAAGAATCATCGCGACTATCAGTCGAAGTGCCGTCATAATCGGCAGGCATGAGTGCTGTCCGACTCAGCTGAGTTCGTGTCACACCTGCGGTACCGTTTACCAAGTGTCGATGAGTGTTGTGTGCCGGAACTGCGGGTGGAATTGCGCCAGTCGAATCCAAACGAGAACCTGGTGGATTTATGTTGACAGAAGGCAGATCCGAGTTGGGTGCGGCAGTACCCATTGCTAGGCTCAAGTTCAACTGAAAAAGTGGCAACAGAACGGTGCTGAAACAAATCTAGGAAATGTGAAGTCATCAATCTGGCTTACCATCTAGGTCGACAAAAAAAGTAATGGAATGCTCCAACTAACCACCATTCAACTAAGGTTTGATAGAACAAGACGGGACAAGGTGCAACGGGAAGTCGGAAGATACGTTGATTGATTGCGCCAAATCGCACATGCCGAAAATTTCCAAGCGGTTGGAGTGATTGGAATGGGAATTCTTTATCAGTAAAATGAACCCTAACACTCAAGTCAACCAAGAGGCCCCAAGCACGCAAAAAAATGTCATGATAAAACATTATGGGTAGTCACCTCGACTGGAGGGCGCAAGTTCTAACATGCGTCTAACAGTGGATTTAAAGCTGAACATGAGATACACACGGAACACATGCGGTAAACTGATCGAGCTACCCCTTTAGGGATGGGCTACTGTTGTCCAGAATATCTGATAGAAAACGTAGCTAGCTGGTGCACCAACAGTATGCTTTCAGTAGGTAGAGCGAGATGTCGGATGGATGAAATATTCTGAGCAAGTAATAAATGTCACGGTATCATAATACTAAAGATAATAAACGTAAAAGTGAAATAAACGGAAGAGGATCGTTAGTAAAGGGAGACTTTTGCTCAATGGTGGTTAACTAAAGCGAAAAAAAATGTTAGAAAGCGATATACCAATTAATGTGAATGTCTTTGAAAATAAGTACCCAAGAAGCGTAGGACTGGTTGACTTTGACACCCACCGCTTAACTTCTTTGAATAGCTACTCTATTAAGGAAAAACAAGGTAACTTTGTAACCACTCTAACCACATCAACCGTTACCGCTAAACAATCTATAGAATTAGGAGCAGGAAAAATTATATCTCCTTTTTAACACAAATAAGAGTCGGTCACACCGACAAGGACGACTCTTTTTTGTCCGTTACTCCTTTCAAGTTTATCGTCAGAGGTGAGGGAAGTGCATCGTCATAATGTGGTTTACGAATGTTTTGGAGAACCTGAAATCCCGCGTTTTGGTTAGCCCACTCAAAACGCACCAACGGCCTGCTACTGCAGTCATTTCTACCGCAAATCCAACCAAGAGGAAATAATAAAAATCAATTGCGATAAGCCAGTGTGATTTAATCTCAGGCCAGGATCAAGTAGTAAGTACGTATAACTTGAAGAGTTAGCTAATCACTCGCGGCATTTGATGAGTGCACAAAACGTAACCAGTTGATTTAAAAGGCCAAGTAAGCGAGTGTTAAACGTACGACTGTAATGGCAGTCTTGAAGTGAGCAATAAGCTATGGATCAGTAGCTGTTCGAGCCACGAATCTGACCGATAGCAAAATGTGTACGTACGTATAGAACAAATAACTGGAATCGTGACTTAATTAGGATAGTACACTCATCGATTTACAGGATTGTTAGTCAAATCCAAAACGAATCGTCGTTTTGGAGTTCACAGTCTTCAATCAACATTGAGGAATATTAAAGGGTAAACCGTAGAAGACAAAATTGCTTTCAAAGCGCTACCTGAAAAGAAATGAGGTAGATGGTCCGGAAACCGACTATCAATCACGGTCCAATGGATGAATTCATGTTTTGAGCAGCAGCACATTATATCAAACTTGCAACCTGGCAGCTTACCCGTACTCCCATGCTCCAACAGCCGTTATAAGCGTAGTCGTACTCCACATTCGGCTGAACCGATTCTGGACTCTAGGAAGAGTGCGGAAAACAAAGAGTTGGGTCAAGCTGATTATTACCTGATACACACGTGAGGAGAATGTGCAAACTAGAAGTGTGCCATCTCTGACAGGGTTTGAACGGTTGCGAACTTCACAACCAGATAGACAACGCAAACCAACCTTGCTTAGCGGACGATCGTGATCTTTACAGCCCGAGGCCACGCCACCGCCTGGAAAATTAAGGCCTTTTCTAATCATAAACAGCCACGCAGAACAATACGCGACGCGGCAGACGTCTCGTCGGCATACACAATACATGACCTAGCCAGTGCAGACTGTATTTTCATTGCATCGGTCACGAACTTAGAGATTTCCTTAGTGTGCGTCGACGGACTGTCGCGTTACTCACCAATCAGTCCATTTAACACAGACCAACTGGTGGAGACAACGGTGGTTGGAAACCATGAGTCCAATGGACCAGGGCTTTGATCCATGAAGCGGAACAAGGCACATATGCAACGTAAATCTTGCTTTTAGTCAATAAACAGACGTTTTTGTGACGCCAGGGATGATGGAGATTGATGAATGAACCACGTGCTTTTGCTGTCTTCGTTTGTACTAGCAATGTATGCGGTGGGACAGTGGAGACTGCAAGGAAGTCAAATGACAGATGCTCTCCGATTCTCACTTACAATTCGACTGCTTATTTTCATCTCGCTTTTGAATATAAAAATTTAGACGTATGCTGGGTTTTTGGTATGGGCGCTTTATAAAATTGAACATAGTTTCGCCAAGGTAGTTAGCATGACCTTTTCATGACGGACGCGCACGGCTTTACATTCGCTGACTATAACAGGTCAAGTCACTCAACAGAATTTTCATTTCCCTCGGACCATACAACTCAGTCAATTGTTGTATGGTTGGCGTACAGTAGCAATGTTGAGTTTATAATGCTTGGTAATCCAAAAACAACTCATCATACAGATACTGTTGCCAATCGAACGGCGAGAACAACCTAAGGCGCTGCGCGAAACTTAAACAGTTAACCTGGTGGGGATGACAGACAACAGTATCCTATCACGCTGAACCGAACTCATAATCACACAACGTACAGCTTTATCCCTTTGACCCACCACACAGTTCCTCGGGCATTGGTAAATGAACAAACTCACTCTGACAAACAGTCCATAATGGTTGCCCCGCGTCATTTTGAATAAGCCACTCTCGAGATTGATTGTGAGTTCGCCCTTGTCTACTGTGCACAAGTGTGTGCGTGTGTTTGNCAAGTAGTTAGCCATTAGAACAATTAATGACACATGCGGCAATGAAGTATTGTGATAAACAGCACAGCAGGTATAAAACAAACGGTCTCTTCACGGAACAGACTATATATGATATGACATTATGTTACCTGAACACACCTTTATATCGGTTCTTGTTGTGCAATCGATTGGTCCTTCATCAAATAAACGATTTTCATGAAACAGCAAACCACCTTTGATGCACGCAGGATTCGCGCTGAGTTCCGATAACACAGTCTCCTTCGATGAATCGAGTGCTGGTTGTTCCCGTAGTATTTTCGTTTCCACAGAAGCCTGTCCACTGCTTGTCAGTCGTGAAGGAACTATCGAAGTAGTCGCAGATGTCACCCGAGTAGACAAGACGGCTGCCGAGGCGCCGATAGATTTAGTCACACCAGATGTGACTCGATTGGCGGATGGCGGAGTGGTTACGGAAAGAGGCGCTAGACGAGGTATACCGAACCCGAGTTGGCGAGTCATCTTCAAATCCCAAGCCTCTTCATAAGTCGGATGGTTATCGTTCGACTGATGAGACTGAAGTCTATGGTTGGTAGCGGTTGTCTTCACGGTATTGTCTGTGGCCTTAGGAGGATCTTTGAAGAAAAATGATTATTGCAATCTGACCGATACTAAACAGTGAAAAAATGGTTGACCATGATACCGTACGTTAAATACCACCCTCTCTCTCCATCAAGAACTATTTGCCTTACAACAACCGACGTTGAAAAGACATTCGGACTTCAGTACGAAAGAAATAAGCTGAAATTCATAATGTTAAAAAAAATCTTCAACTTTTATACGCCAGTCTCTTGTTTCCTTGAAAACTGGGTACTGTGGGGTAGTCCAACTCTGCATGGCAAGAACACAGAAAGAGACTAAGGTTCTAGCCGGCGACTGTGCAATTGATAATGAACTTCGTTACACTTAAGTTATCACGTAAGCCTCAGCAAGCATGAATGTCCCATACTGAGGGTCTAAACACGTTGGCCGGTAAAAATTACGCGAGTGTGATGATCAAAACGGTACCATACAAATAGCGATTAAGAATATCCTTATGATCTCCTAAAGTGCACACACTGAAATACAGAAGTACTTGTATCTTCGCCTTTCAACACCCCTAATGAGACTGGCAGGTAGACCGAACGAAGTTGGACAAAAGTAAAAGAAACAACGGCGGCTTGTTCAACACTTCACTTGAATATCTTTCTCTGAAAAATGATCTGTACAGTTAGCTTTTCAAAACGAAACTTAAACTTAAACTTAAACATAAATGACCAATGTAACTATACAACACAACATGATCGTGGTATTCCGTGAGTCAACGTTTGTACAGTTCCATGTCGTACTCCTCTTATAATCTTCAGTTTAGGCCATTGGCCTCAAAGCAACTAGCGAGGACCAAAGTTTGGAAGGCACGAAGTGACTGAGTCGAGCAATCGGTGTTTAGCCGCGATAAGCGTGGTCAACCAAACAGCCTCGTCAGTATTCCTCAATCCTACTCAATTATACAGCATGACCGTGTGATGAAGGACCGGAAGAATACCTTAAGCATCATCAGCATTATAGTCCAAAAACAGCGACAAACATTAACAACTAACCGTATCCAACGAGCGCGACGTGAACGTGTCTCGTGATGACAAAACAGTTGAAACTATGACAGTCAATGGCTAACTAAACCAAGAAGTTTCGATCATTATCATCAGCACCACCACAGACAAAAATATATAAGTGGTTCATAATAACGTTCAGCTGCAAAACAACCACGGAGGGAAAAAAACTAAAACAAGAAAGAAAAACAGACGGTAACGGAAGGGGATCGAATACAAAAAAACTACGTCAGTCGCGAGGGCCCCAGCCCGGGAGACGAACCCGATCTACAGTGACCAACCCCTTCGTGAACGATTTCATTTGTCTACGCCAGGTCATCATCTGTCCACCTCGCACCTTGCGCCAGTCGGCCGCAGCGTCGGCAAACAGTGCTCGGTGTGGCAAACGACTAGCTGGCATCCTTAGTACATGACCTAACCATCTAAGTCTGTGCAAATGTAGCGACTGAACAAAAGAACTCGTTTGACAATCAGTGCCAAACACCCGCTTCCTAACCTCCTCGTTGCTTACTCGCTGGTGCCACCCGATACGAGCGATTGAACGCAGACATCGGTGGTCAAATACCTGAAGACGGTTCACGTCCTCTACCCTGAGCGGCCACGTTTCGCTGCCGTAAAGTAATACAGCCCTCACTGTTCGTTTGATATACGCGACCTTAAGCTTCAGAGAAATACCTCTCTGTCGCCATAGGTGTCTCAGATTAGCGAACACCGCCCTAGCCTTGGAAATACGCGCTTCTATTTCATTCCCTACACCTACACCCCTGCTAATGCAGCTTCCCAGGTACACAAACCGGTCAACAACCTCCATGACTTCATTATCTAACATTAAATCTACGTAATCACAACAATCTTGGAGAAGCACTTTGCATTTTGAGGCTGCAAAGCGCATTCCGAAGTACTTAGCAGAACGCGAAATAGCGTCCAGTGTTGTTTGTGCCGCTTGAAAATTGTCAAACAGCAATACCTTATCGTCAGCATAATCAAGATCAGTCAGTCTTTCACCAGGTAGGAGGTCCACGCCGGCATCATGTGAGTGCCGCAGACAGTCCATTATTTCGTCTATGACGAAATTGAACAAAAATGGATGAAAGGGGACAGCCTTGACGTACGCCATTCCTGGTGCTAAAACTGTCAGATACTTCGCCTGTGACCGTTAACCTGAGCTGAAGTATGGGAATAAAGCGCCGACAGTATGTTCACATACTTAGTCGGTACACCCCTACGTTTAAGCGACTCTAAAAGTGTAGATCGGTCCACCGAATCAAACGCACCTTTATAGTCGAGGAATACGGCGATTGTTGGCCGGCGGTACACATGACGCTGCTCCAGAATTTGACGAAGGGTAAAAATGTGATCTATACAACCCCGCCCAGGGCGAAACCCTGCCTGTTCTTCCCTAATGTTTACTTCCCGAACTGCAGTGAGTCGACGAAGTATAATTGATGCTAGAACCCTTGAAATGACTGGGGTCAAACTAATCCCTCTATGGTTTTCGCAAGAGCCCCGGGCTCCTTTCTTAAATATGGGAACTATTATCGAGTGACCCCAGCACGGAGATGGTCTCCGTCGTCCACACAAGTTGAAACAACTGAGTCAATGCCTCTACTAACGCCTCTCCACCTTCTTTGAAAAGTGCCGGCACGAGATCATCTGGAAACAGCAACCCAATTGTGGTGGATTATCAAGCCGGAGGTGGGAGTATTCCAACACTTGGCGGAATACCTCAACGCGGGGAGGTCCGTCCAAAAGCCCACAGCGAGCAGATCGGGGACAACGTGGGCGACCGGATGAGTCATCGCTCGACTGGATCGGATCAACGGGCGAGGCATGGCAGGCAAAATAGGATGGATGACCTGATCGGGGCGCGGTTATTCCAACACTCAAAGGAATATCTCGACACGGCCGCGGAATACGGTCAAAGCCCACAGTGGATAGATTGCGGACAACACGAGCGACCGGACGAGCCATCGCTCAACAAGATCGGACTAACGGACGAGGAGTGGCAGGCGGAAACCCCCTCTCCCGATGGAAGGCGCCGATCACACACACGTAAACCGGGCAGAAGTGCACACGACGTGTGAGCGGAAACCTGGGCGTGTTGTGGACTGGAATGATGACTCATAAACGCGAGCGCATGCGTAGCGTGGTAACTATCGTGTTGGACAATAAAGATTGTGCTTTATTGGACGCCTTCTCGCTACACTTTTACGATTAAGAGCCAACTAAATTGACCCTCAAAGTGTTCCGCCCAACGCTCTAACCTTCTGGACTTATTACAGATTAGTGTGCCATCTACCTCGCTGATAGCTTCACTGACCAGACGGTCGCCTGGGACCAGTGGCACGGATCAGCTTAAACAGTTTACCGATGTTCCCTGAGGCAAAAGCGGTTTCCATTTCCTTAACTTTTTCCACTAACCAAGCCTCACGATCAGCCTTTAGACTACGTTTCAGTTTCCTACGGATATCTCTTCTAGACTTGTTATGTGAACTACCAGTATGGCCACCATCATCACCCAGTGTTCACCTGCAAGGGGTACGTTATGATGAGATATGACCTAATTCATCGATGCACTATCACCGCGCTGATGAGACGACACGCTCACACGCGCTACATTCACTCGACCGCGACTAGTGGTCTGGCATGCCAGTCATATTTTATTCAATTTAACAGTCTAAAGTAGATAGCTCAATTCATATAACAGTCGTAGCGGAAAGCAAACGCTAACTGCTTGATGTACATCTTCTGTTAAACCGTCTGATGGCAAGTCATGAACATAACAGAACAGTACCTGAACCATGCCTTGTTGTAGGGCAGCAAATTGCTTGAACGGGTGTCATTTGCTTCCTTAATGGAAGCCGTTACCCATTTTCTAACTGTTCACCTATGGTTATGGGAGTAAAATAAAATGAGACACTCATGATCTGTCTACTTTAGTTCAGTAACACTATGATCACTCGTTGTTGATATAAAGTTTGACAGTAACATTTCCCTAATGCGTGTTCGACTGGAATAAAGAACGGCCCTGGTACCAAGTATGGACTGGGGACTGACAAGTAGACTGCAGCAAGAAGAAGCAACCAAAGTTCACGGTATAGCTGAACGTTAAGATGAAGTGAAGATGTGACCAAATATTCTCTTCCAGCTGTATCTAAGACGAAAACGCGTTCTCAGTTGATCTGTGCATGAGGTAAAATGCAAAGCACAGTGGTCCAAACTATCACGATGACAATAACAATCATGATAACGCCGAGGGAAACAGGCACAAAAGAGGTGGATCCCAGCTGTCAATGGTCTCGTATTGTCAACTTGGTTCGTAATAACATTCAGAAACCTTGTGGTGTTGATTGGCCCGCCCAACTGATAAGCACATTAGCCCAAGACAGGTGTCGCTCTAGGGATAAATATGTTAATAAGAACTGTGCTTCATTGGACGCCCTTTTGCTACACTATTACGATTAAAAACCAACTGAATTGACCCTCAAAGTGTTCCGCCCAACGCTCTAACCTTCTGGACTTATTACAGATTAGTGTGCCATCTACCTCGCTGACAGACGGTCGCCTGGGACCAGTGGCACGGATCAGCTAAAACAGTTTACCGATGTTCCCTGAGGTTAATCGTTGCTGTCGGTGGGGTCGTTGCCCAGCAAAAGTAAGAACAAAACGACAACGTACCAACGCATGATCTGAATCCAAGTATGTGCTCCAATAAGAACGACAGTCTTGAATGGAACCCCGCCACCTATAACTAACGGCTATGTGGTCTATCTGAGACCAGGCCTGATTCGGAGAAGGCGGGCGCCAAGTATAGCATTGACGTGCACGATGCCTAAAACCAGTGCTGGCTAAAAATAGCTTATGCTCAGCGCACAGCTGCAACAATCGCCCACCATTATCTGATCGATGTAGTCCTCAGCACGACGGCCGCAGCCGCATTAGTAGATTGGATTCCTGTTAACAGTAGACTGTGCCGTCCGCTTGGCAGGTTCTGTTAAAACCAGCTCTAGACGCAAAACTTTCAGAAATTTATTCATTGTCTGCTTATGCTCCTACTGACTGTAGTGACATCGGCGTCAAGGACGCATTTTACTCGGATCTGGCCACTCTCCTTCGGTCGACACGTGGCTCTGATATAGTCGTTTTGGCCGGAGATATGAATGCCCAGGTCGGTCGCCTTGGTGAAGCCGAATCTCGTTTAGGTGGTAGGTTTGGGATAGTGCATCACATCGACCAGATAATGGTTGGCGATTGTTGCAGCTGTGCGCTGAGCATAAGCTATTTTTAGCCAGCACTGGTTTTAGGCATCGTGCACGTCAATGCTATACTTGGCGCCCGCCTTCTCCGAATAAGGCCTGGTCTCAGATAA
>LOND01000662.1:43220-60637 GCA_014220965.1 Paragonimus kellicotti | reverse complement strand
CCGTTAAAGATAATCAACGCTGTGGAGATGGTGATGAGAGTTATCCTGTCCTTCGACTTATTTTGCCAGTGTTGGGCGTACACTGTGTCTTTAAGCCGGCTGCAGGTAGCTAAGTGGTGAGTGCTACCGACTACCAGTCGCATGATCGTAGATTCGTGCTTTGACTTTCTGAAGTGTTCTTATGGAGGTCTGAAGTCTACTGGTACCCATTCCCTATGTTTGGTCGAGTATGTCGCTTGACGGTGAACGCCGTGTGGTGTTAAAGCTGAAAACTTAACGCAACTTCTCTGTTGTCGGTTCCGCCGACTGCATGCAATACGACTTCTTTTTGATGTGAACACCACTGCCTTTGGCATTTTATTGTTTCCTTCAATATTTAAAATCTGTTGCATTCCTATTTTCGGTCCGCACTTTTTAATCATCTCGCTGTTTACAAGAAATATGTTCACCAAGATGATTCCCGCTACCACTGGCATGCGATGGACTGCACATCGCACATTCCCCACTAACCCATTAATCCACTTTCCTTATTCGTTCATCTGTTGTTTCAGTCACCAAAACGTCGTATTCATATTTATGCGACGAATGTGATTGTTCTAGGATTATGAAGCTAGCTGCCACTTCAGTTTTTTTAAATGATGAAATATCCATACACAGATTACATATGACAGTTAAATGTTAGTCCGTCTTAGTTGCTTTAATAATTCCTGCTTCAGTAGTCCGCATCATTGCGTGCACAAGGAGGTCTTACCGCCTGGTTAGTCAGGAGGAGTGTAAGGTTTTGATAAAAACCGAATTTCAGCTTCTCCGATCGACCGATTAGGGGATTTTGGCAACTAGTTACCATGCCTATAGGCCTACTTGTTGATGTTTAATTTCAGCTACGACGCAAACTGTCTGCCCGCTCTTCTGGCAATGTTTAGTCGATCAGTAAGAATGGTTGAATCCCTAAAGCGCCTGATCGCTTGCATATGTGCTCAAATCCTCTTTGTACTTGCGCGCCGATGTTTGCAGTCTTTCGTTATGTTTATGCGACTAGTTTTGATTTCGTTTGATCGTCATGGATAGTAGTAACATTAGGTGGTTTCACGAACAACCATTCTCATCGGTACTGCTGGAAGGGGGCGCAACGATAATCAGCTTGTCACATACGTTGCTTCGAACCAACACGGTGTTTATTTGATTTATCTTTGGAGCAGTGGCCCGTTTTCCTGGAGATTTGGACTGACTCTAAAGAGTGCGTCTTGGTGAGTAGGCTCTCGGTACGAATTCTATGTGTAGTGTTTTCTACTACTAATCCCAAGTTCGTTGATTTGACTCACAGCTACCTGTCTTAGACTGGATGGCCATAACTTGTCCAGCTGATGTGTAAACTATAACGTTCAGTGTCGTTCTGTACTTCATTTGTGCACGTCGAATATTCAGCCGAAAAGCAACGTACTGAACAGGATTCAATAAGCACACTGTTGGCCAAAAATTGTCTTCCTCCGTTCGCCATTGAATATGAATAACAACCTGTTCAATTACAGTGCGGTAGCCTCAAAACAACAACCAATAAAGTTCTCTGTTTCATATACGGAAGTTTACACCTGGATATGAAAACCACTTTCGCTTTCCAATGACTATCACCCAAAGGTCCTCGACGTAAGAAGGGTGCATTCTGTTCAACGCGTGAACAAACATAACCCTCATTTAGGACAGCATTTTCACGTGTCGGCTTTGATAAGTTCAGATACTTAGCCAGTTTCAAACATGTTAATTCACATCGAAAAGTCAAATGAACTGCTACATAGTCTAGTAAGCATAATTGCTACCCAGCCACGGAACCAGACATGGGTGTCTGACACGCAGCCCAAGTCCACTGGTTCTAATCACAGACGTTCAGTGGTGGTCTAGAAAAGCCCGGAGTCTGAACAGAATCGGAGTTGTAGTAAAAAAAAACTAGTTTAATGGTTTCCTCCAGTCTTTGCAGCTTCAACACAAAGATAGGGGGTACATATGAATCCTGGAGGGTTCAAATCTTTGACGATCCAGTGTCTTGATTTACTCGTATGGTGTACGTCCGTAGTTTACCTCTGAATACTTGCTTCGATCGTACCCACCGATGCTTAGTCACAACGTTAGGACATTCAGAACGCTTCATATAATGAACTGTCACGCTGAGATGCAGATGGGCTTCATTCAGTATCAAAAGGATGATGAGGCAAACATATTGATTAAAACGGCCTTCCGCCAGATAGGTTTGAGCAGGACAGAAGTGCCTTCTCATGAGACGTTCATGTAATATGCACCAAATGGCGACCACAGTACATCAATAAATGTAAACCCAATTGTTTTCAAGCTAGTACATTACATTCGCCACAGTACGGTGTATTACTGTTAGGAATAATAAAGCCGGGTTATCAATGTGAGACAGAAATGCAGCTGAGTACAAGTGATGAAGATCATGAATCAATGCGCTCAAAGTCAGGTTCAACATTTTGTTCGTTTTGAGTGAATTGTCTAACGTCATAAACACGAATTAACTGAAACTACTAAGAGTAATTTTCTCAGCGGGTTAATCAAAATTAGAATTAACCACACGTGGCTCACAAGTGGTTTGAGATAAGTCATGATGTTGCCAAGGGGAAGAAGAAAATTCGGTTGAACAGGTCGATTCCAACGGAACCTCAGCCGAGCCGGTTGAGCGGTTGACTGCTTCAGCGGAGCGAGAAGACGTGTGAGTAGATGGCTGTTGATGACCAACCGGATCTGCACCAGACACAGTTGGTAAGAACTGTAGCGATTTCGTATCACACCCGGCAGCACTGGACCGAGGGCTGATGATGAATGGGAGGTGAGACACCACATAACAACATGAAATCAATTAGGAAGTGGTATGCTCTGTTACCATTGAAAACGTGCAAGTAGGCAAAAAAAATCCGGCCAATAAATGCCAGGGGACCAGTGTGAAGATAACATAGCACAGAAACAGTGCGTCACACGGTTACAGAGCTATCTAAACCGTGTGATAATGTTGTGGATTGATTCTGGATTTTGCGCAGGCGATTAAAAACTAACAACCTTTAATGCAAACAAGGTTTTATCAAAAAGTGACTGAATGTAAAATCAGATAACGAACATGGACAAAAATCTTCGTCTCGTAGTTATAAGACAATCCGACGTTACAACCTCCCGAGGCAGCTGGACTTAGAGTGGAAGAAATGCAAACACAAACTTGTTTTCTGTCGGGAGAGTCTCCAGTTCCCCGGAAAACATTTTTTACTTCCTCAAAGGTATAAAACATTAGTATTATAATTAAATTTCAAATTTCGCGCTGACATCTGATTCTCAGCTTTTCAAGAGCGCTCTCGACACTTCGTGACTATTCCTGATAAGTCGCCTACGCTTTCGTTTTCGGATTTGCGCCTCCTTGTGTTGTCAATACATCGCATTGGTCTACTTTTAACTGTCTTCTTATTGGTCACAATCAATATGAACGAATTTATGGTAATGCTGTCTTTTGATGGAGAGATGTTAAAGAGCAGTGTCGAAGGTCGGTCAACTTCTTGACTTCGCGCGGTAGCCTTGGGTGGATAGGGCTGGCATGAAAAATCCGAATTAATGACATGATTCTGTCACCTATTATTACATGTTCCGTTATCCGCCGTACCGTTTACGTTGTTCTGTTATCCGTTATATTCAATCGATGTGTTCACAGACCGTTATCCGGCTAACATTTTGGGGAATGGGTCTGATGTTTTTCAACTGTGGTTGACGAGTCCGTCGATTCGAAACATCTCCTCCCTCAAGACCTCAAGCTAGTTAAGACGCTTATAGTTCATTTGTCTACATCGAACGTGACCTTGCCGACGTCGACCGGTGGCAAACAACCAATCGACGCTATCGCAGGTGGCATGACCGAGTTTCATTACGACGTCCAAGCCAGCGTAAAGCCTGATGCTTGGTTTAGACGGCACAAAGACCTGTGGCT
The DNA here is from genome assembly GCA_014220965.1 of Paragonimus kellicotti. NCBI lineage: Eukaryota > Metazoa > Platyhelminthes > Trematoda > Plagiorchiida > Troglotrematidae > Paragonimus > Paragonimus kellicotti. The sequence continues at coordinate 56,664 of LOND01000662.1, read as the reverse complement.
ATGGCTCATAGGACGAACCGTCGAAAGTCCGCCTTCTCCCATGCTAATCCGGTACTGTTGAGCATAAGAAGCACGCCAACTTCGTTCTTCCAAAAAATCCACGCGACGGCTCCCTTAAGCGAACGGTTAGGACACTGCGGTCCACTTTCGCCAACAAGTCATCTTGGTTCACTATATAAGCCACAGTGGTCCATCGCCAGTGTCAGTGTTTCACGCTTGGTTCGTTTACCGAGAACCAACCCAAATATCTAGTATGCGTCCGAGGATAACTGAAGCAAAAAGACGACTTCTGCCGAAGCCGGTACATTGACAATGGTCCCTTCACCTAGGAGCCGCGGCACAATTTCAATTTTCCCTCGAGACTCCAATCCAATCCGGTTGGTAGATTCTTGTTGCTGCCGGCCACCTCCCAAACCAACGTTTGCGGCCAACGAAACGGCACGTCGATTCTGATTAATGACTTCCCAGTTCGATTGCAATTGGAAAACACAATCATCTCAAAGAATCTCTGAGAAACGCCTGGTCGACCTCCAGCCCAACAGACGCCTCGATCCGCCACTAGCACTTTCAGCGGTCTCTTGCAAGTTACTGGCCAATTGCAGTGTTCTGTTTCATTCACGATCACCAACGGTTCCTGCTACGTCTAAGGATGAAATCATAATTTGTTCAGGTTCGACTGGCTGGAACAGTTTGGCCTGGCCGATTTTGCAACTCCAATAATCTGCAATCAAATGCGGTATCCCGTCATGCCATACGATGCGACGGGTGAAATCGTCCAAAGGTTCGCATCAGTGTTTCAGGAAGGTCTGGGACGCTGCTCTCAGACCCAAGCAATCCTTGCATCTATCTCCAGGAGTTCAACCCGTCTTCCGTCCGAAAAGACCGGTACCGTACGCAGCTTTGGCACTTGTGGACGCAGAGCTCAAACGCCTTGAGGAACAGGGCGTCCTCATTCCTGTGTCGTATTCTGCTTCTGGCCGCCCCAACTGCCATGGTCAAGCAGGCTAATTGGCTTGATTTGCATCTTTGCCGATTTCTCAACCGGGTTCAATGCTGCTTGGAATAAAACTGCTATTCACTTCTGGTACCAGACAACCTTCCCACAACCCTCAATGACGGAACTTGTTCGCCAAAAAGAATAGATCTTGCTGACGCTTATCTACATATAAAGGTTGCACCCGAGTCCCGCGAATTGGTCATTATTAATTCACCGTGGGTTATTTCCAATATACCAGACTGCCGTTTGGTATCAAGACGGCTCCTGCGATTTTCCAGCAGGTGATGGATACGCTTCTCACTGGTCTTTCTGGAAAAGCCGCGTATCTGGACAATATCCTGATTGTCAGACGCACTCAGGACGAAGTGCAAAGTCGAATTCATACTGTTCTTAAGCGCATCTACGAACACGGCTTTCGTTTGCGAACTGACAAATCCCAATTCTTTCTACTATCTAATAGCTTCGCTTCATTTTCGACGCACCTGGTCGTCATCCTGACCTTGAGAACATCCGAGATGTCTAACAGATGCCACCACCCATGGATGTCTCTCACTTCGCTCCCTTCTTGGCTTAATTAGTTAACACGAGGCGTTTCCATCCTCACTGCATAATGTCCGGGGCCCACACTCAATCGTCTGATGGAAAAGGATGTATCCTGGCACTGGTCTATCGATTGTGAGGCCGCATTCGTTCAGCTGGAGTCGATGCTCAGCTCCAACCTGCCCCTGACCCACTATAACCCCAAGCTGCCGATCACCATGGTAGCCGATGTTCCTGCCTTATGGTGTTATTGCCGTCGTCCTCTGTATATTCCTGCGAATCTTAGAGAGCCACCATGCATGCCCCCAGAACATTCCCAGCTACGGACAAAAACTACGGCTGCATCGAAGAAGAGACCCTCACATTACTGATCGAAGTGAAGCAGTTTCACAAGCTGATTTCTGATCGGCCTTCTACGCTGCTTGCCGATCACAACCCACTGTTGCCTACTTTCGACTCAAAGAAAGGCACGCCGGTGCAGTCCACCAACGATTTGTCCCAAAATTCGAAGGACTGTAATAATTCTGCCTTTTACCACTGTCCACAAGGATGCAACCAACAAGTTCTGGAGGAGGCGAGATTACGGTATTGCACGTAATGGATCTCAGCAGCAAAGGAGACGGAAGACGCCTGAAAAGACCGGAAAACGTGGTCAACAAACTTGTAGTTCGTGATAAATTCTGTAAGAATCAAAACCAGGAAGGAGAGGAGCAATACAAATCCAGGAGAGAGGTTTAGCACAACATAAGATACATGCAAAAAGCAGTGGTGTATGTACTATTAGGCAGAAATGAATGCGGGAGCTTTCCAAGGCTATAATTCACAGGATCTCAAAGAGTAAGCAGTGTTTTCGTCTACCAGAAGTCCCATATAATGAATGCATCGAGCTGTTGAACACATCACCTAGACTGATTAGTGACACAAAGCAGTATTCTCCGATGAATCGAAATTTAGTTCGAGTAGTCTGCAGGAGTTGATATTATTGTTATTACGACTCGCGTAAAGAGACAGATACCCGCAGCAGACAACCGTGAGGAGGTTGCAACGTGATTAGCCGAAGAGCTTTTGTTTCGAAGAAAAGTCGGACTCGGTGATTTGCAGGAAAAAAAATAGAATGTTCAGGCATATATACCGATATTTCCTATCCAACTATTGTCGTTTGTTAGCCAGTTCGCTGCGGAACGTGTAGTGTTTCAACAAGACAACTCTGATCTATTTACGGAACTGTGAATGAAACAAAACATAGGCAACCAAAATGTTACCATAACCCGGTCATTCATAAGCCCCTAACTTGCTCAACTGAATGCGCCCATCATTTTTCCACAAGTGTTCACCAGGCTATCAACGTTGGGAGGAGGGTTGATGTGAACAGCTTTTCAGGAACTTTATCAACTCTACTTTCAGCAGTACGTTTATTCCGTTTCCGGATAAAACGCCCCGGAAAAATGTTAGCTCGAAGAGCTCTATGCAACATTGGTTGCTCAGTCTGTGGTCTACCCTCGGAGCATTTTCTCGACGTTGTGTAAGATGGTCTACGTGCTAATGGTCATCTATACGTAACAGGAGCAAAGCATATGAAATTCATGTGTTGTCCTGTCCATGTGAGTTTGCGATACACTGAACGTTTAACAAATCCATCTATTTAAGAGGCCAAAAAATGTATGTAGATTTCTTGATTGGACAAAGAAACAAAGGAACAAAGTGGAAAAGTAATTCAGGTTGTCAACTGTCTACCCATTCCTTTAGTAATATTTGAAAACGAATTGACATTTCGGGAAATCATTTTGAGATGAAAGCCTGTTGGCAATCAAAGTTGTAAATGCCTACTGTTTCATGTGGAAAAAACTCCAATCGATCCAGAGGACACCGTCGGAAGTCTGGTCGAAAACGTAGGTATTGCGGAGAAGAATGTATTCAGAAAAGCTTAAATAGTAATCGCATACCGATAAATTACTTGCGCCCGAGTGAAAATCACATTTCCTTGGGGTCGTGAGTGTGTGGCAAATCAAATGTTGACGCCGCAACAGCCAAGTTGACTTAAACGAGACGTAGTTTTAACAGCTGACACAAGACACAATTATGATAGGAAGCTCCTCGTGAGAATATATGAATTAAGATAGATTAAGACAAGATGAGGCAGTTATGAACTGTGGCCAGGTATGTTAAGTCGTGTGACCTAATCACGAAGTATAGTTGAAGAACTCTGCATTCATGCAAGAAGACAAGTCGTTTTCACTTTTGGGCAGCTGAAGGATTAAACAACGAGATATACGTTAAAGGAGTAGAAAAAGGTGAACAGTAAGGTGAATGAAATATGCGAAGGAAAAAATAATATAATTCAAGTGTAGACGTCGAAGAGAAGAGCTAATGAGATTAAGCAAAAGTCAGTGCATGTACACAAGAATCAACAAAGAAGATTAACTTTGCTGCGTATATACTAGTTTACTATGATTGTCATAAAACAGAAGCTCATGCACCACAACGAATGAAAAATGACAGCGTGGTCACAAAAAATGCCATACCTGGCAGCAAGAGCGTTGTTTACCTCGATGCCCCGGCAATGAAACTAATCATGGGTCAGTACCGTAGTTTGTATCCAAACCGGACAGCTTCATTATCTGAGAAGTGAGAAAATGCACCACAAACATTGCGAATCCTACAGATGCGCAGTGACACAGGGCACGTTTGTCGCGGAAGAAAACGACATGGAAAACGTTGGGATCATACCGGCAGAATCCGGCCTCAGTAATTCTTCGTATTCCATAGAATTCATTACTCTAGTTTTATATTTTTCCCGCAATTCAAGTTAGTAAAACCACGAAGACTTGCAAGCTCCTCGAGCGCTGTGAAAAACGGCTCATAAATTACACATTCTTCACAACTGCTTCCTATTAATGAACTCCAAATTTTTTTCATCATGAAGAATCATCCACATATCTGAAGTAGGTGGCTGAATATAGCCTGCTCTTTTGGAAACCACCTAAAATCCACCACTCGAGTTCAGTATATTTTCACTTCTCGCTACATAAAAGAGGCCTTTGTGCTGTGAATCAACCGCGCTCCTGTAATGTCATGAGAGGTCTAAATATGACATGTAGACTGAGCTAAAGCAGCAGTTCCAACACCGAATTAGTTCATCATCCCTTCAGCATCATCGCTGTCATAGCGTCCGTAAGACGTCACGTAATCACTCTCCTCACCACAATCAATTCGTATTATGGGAATAATAATGTCAGAAAAGTGACGACTTAACACATTTAGTGTAATCCAGTACGTATCTAGAAATAAGTTCAAAGGTCAATGTGATGGATGAGCGTGCTGTGGTTATATCGTCGTAAAAACATCAAGCTAAATACTCAAAAGCAATTGGTGATAGGAATATTGAAAAATCTGAAGGGCTCCTCTGTCACCCTCTTCCAGTTCAATCTCTCGTTATAGCCACCCCCACGATATGACATTACTTACTTTGGTAAATATTGATTTAAGGATAAAATGACTTATCGTGTAGAACTGTCTGAAGCAGTACATAATCGCTTGGTCTCTACAAACGGACCAGCGTTAGCAACAGTAACGTAATCCGATAGAAACACTAAATAGTTTCTCACTTGTTGAAGTCGACGAAGCAAGAACATTTTAAAAACACGCTATCCCCTCTCTATCTTGCCAGATACCTAGTTGGCGATTTATCAAGTTGACGCTGGACATCTAGGGGGACTGGCCAACTTGCAAGAGGGCCGCCAGCAATAAAAAGGGCATTGACAGTCGTATGACAGCATACGAAACGATGCATAGCATGGTGTAAAGCAGCCCTATCCATTTAATCTGTTTATCAAGCTGGAGGATATTACCTCGTGAGGAGCAACGTAAGGGCACAGGGGAGAGTAGTGGGAAGTTGGATAAGAGGTGATACAGGGGCCTACAAAATTTCTAAACAGTTGATCCCAATGACCATCAGCAAAGTGTACACCAGTTTCCATCTTGAATCACATCATCACCGAGCACATCGGGGAGTTCAACCCACGGCCCCAGAATAAACGATAGACTATAGTCCAGACATCTGTCCGTTGCACAACAGGGTCGTGATTACCGGGGTTGCAGAAAGGTATGTGAAGTACTTTCCTTACAAAGCGCAACAGTTAGTGAAATTAAGTCACTTACTTTCCTGAAACCCAAGCACCGCGACTCCGCGGTCTAGTGGGTAAGTGTCTGGATAGCAATCTGGTGCTCATTCACGGACCGTGGGTTCGATTTCTCCTAGCGTGTGATTTTGACAAGACACGACAAGGTCGAAGCAGCTGTTCGCCACTTCGCTGGTGGTCACTGGGATTAACTGATAAGGAAAACCTTCCGCAACCGCCTCTGAAGAAGTGGTGAATGCCTGCTCATTTGTTGATCAACCACAAAAGGCTGATCGATTTCAGCCTAAGAGGAAAGGAAGTACAACAGCTGAGAGAAGTAATCACGAATGCTTCTGATTGACTTTCAACATAATGTTGATGAGCAACGATCTCTGAATATATACGAGCAATATCCTGCACTTTACTCAGTGTATTTTTCTGGATCTGCTGTCCGTGTAATGCAAGCTGAGTGGGAAGGCGATGAGACAGTTCCTGTGATTCATCTGAACTTCTCGTCATCTTCAAGGTGTATCAAAGCCCGAACACATTCCTTTTGGTTACAGTGTTCTCCAATAGTTTTCCACATCTTTTAAGAAGAAACAACGTTAAACTTCGAGCAAGTAGCAGTGCATCATCTATCATCACCTATCAATATGACGATTAAACCATGTCCGAAAGCTCGTAAGAAGTTTTATCTCCAAGCCCTTGGAGATAACAGATATGCTCTGTCACATGAATTAGTATAATTAGCATTCGATTCTGTAAACTTGTCCGCACGTGAATCCCTCTTTGACCACACCCAAGCGTACAATTTTTCAGTAATCCCTTATCTGGCATTCACTTTAATCAATCCTGAACTTACACCTCTAGAGTTCATTCAGTGACTGAATGTGTAACAATGTGAACTTTTTATTACTTTTTCTATGTATCATTAAATCTAACATTGTGCGGTTCTAGTCTTAGTTCAGCCGCTGTAACTAATACAACTTTTACACTTCACCAGTGAGGAATACGGTATTGATAGCTGAAATTCTAGCTTTCGAAGTGCTTATGGTAAATTATCGACTTGGCCTGAAGCCAAGTAGTACCATGAAAAGGTTTGCTACTTGCCGAAGAATAAAAAATGACAACGTTTCCTATATCGCAGGGAAGACTAACCACAACATCCAAAACAAAAATAAATGTTCCTTCCAGAAAATAAGCAAGATAGAACGAAAGGATCGGACGCTGTTGGTGAATGTCAGGCAAAGGGATATCTAAAGAGAGCATAGCATATCCGAGTCAAGAGAATATCTCAAAGTACAGCTACCGCCTGCTGTCTACATAAGTGTTTGAATTCAATCGTCTGTCATGAGTGGAACTAATAATCATATCGGAATTGCACCTACTCAACTCATATATGGCTGTCTCAGTCAAGGTAACCGACCCAATAAAGGACCGATTGATCTATCGAATACAGAAATAACGTCAAAACCCGTAACGCCATCAAATGAAGTCCAAAGACGTTTTTCACGCGGGAACGATGAATCATAGAGAGGTTAACATTATACCTCGCACGTGAAGTGTTATACATCACGAGAAACACAAAAATGTAGCCGAGTGAATTAAAAGACGTGCAAACTTAGAAAACAAACCGTGAATTACGATTGGGCATAGCACAGTTCGAACTATATAGTATAGAGTATTCGAGGTTTCCCAGGTCTCCAGAAGATTGATACTTATTAGTACATGAACTGGTAGGCTAGGAAAAACTGCCGCTTAAACCTAGACAGATAAACCACCCGTTCACCCGAGTACCGGGCTAGCTCAACGCCTTTACGCTGTCAACTTCTAAAGCGTGATTAAAACATCGAGAGGTGTCCATCACAAACACGGTCTGTTTGTTTTTGCGGCATATGCCTCCAGAGACTGCAGTCCGGACGAAGTCACCAGCCCACTAACATTCTACACACCTGCGCGGTGAACGGACATTGTAGTATTGGCTTGAGACGTGAACGCCCAGATAGGCAGGCTAAGCGCTGACGAACGTGACTCAAGTGGTGCACACTCTTATGGCACTTGACAAACAGACAACGGTGAACCTGTGTTGCACCTCTGCGTTGAGGGTGGTCTGTTACTGGCAATTACCAATTCTTGACGTCTTGGGCGTCAATGTGCCACCCGGAGACCTCTATCGCCGAGTCCGCTGTGAAACCAGATCAACCACGTAGTCGTCAGCTATCAGTGATGTACGCGGCTGTTTTCGAGATTGCAACTCAACCTGGGAACCTGCGTGGATTCCGATCACGCACTGTTATGTACCAACTTCGCATTGCGCTTTGGTGGAGGCCACTTTGCCGTCAACCACAAATTGACGTATCTAAACTAGCAGGGCCACAGGCGCTTTACGCTTACCAGTGTGCGCTTGCCTCTAGTCTAGGTCCCCATCCACCAGACGACATTGAAACATATTGGGACACATATACACCGCGCAATGCATAAGTGATGTGGTGCCTCGCGTGGTAATACTACCCATTCAACTGTCAACCGCTGGGTCTCTATGCGATCACTGGAACTTCTCGACGCTCGCCGGAATATTCCATTCAGCAGTGAGTACAACTCGGACCCACAAGGCTACTCGCCTGGAGCTCCGGAAGCAACTACGAGAGGATCGCGAGGCCTGGTGGACACAACGCGCTATCGAGATGGAACAAGCCGCTGCTACCGGAGAACTCTCGGAATTTTTTCCATCTCGTCCGAGCAACTCATAGCAGGAAGCCAGATGTGAGCGAGGTAATCTGCGAAGCCAATGTGGACCTATTCGCAACCTGCAACGATGCTTAGAACGCTGGGCTGAGCGCTTCCAACAGCAGTTCAACTGGTCACCCGCGCCATTGACAACGATCTCGGGCTCTGCCTATGCTTGTTGGTCTGCTGACGTTTCCCGCCATCGGAAACAGAACTTTGTCGAAAACAAGTTTCTGAAACGTCACAAGGCATCCGACCCGGACAAACTCCCTCCAGTCCTTTTCGTAATTGGGGGTCCAGATTTAGTTGGAGAGCTCACGGCTTTGCTTCAGAAATTCTGGATCAGTGAAGTTCGTTCCAAATGACTGGGGTTTGGCTAACATCGTCCCCATTTTCAAAAAGGAGCTCACACACTTCGTGTGCAAATCACAGAGGGATTAGTCTGATTCCTATTGCGTCAAAGTTGCTCGCAGCCATTGTACTTCGTAGACTAAGCGAAACGCACGGTAAACATACCCGTGAGGAGCAAGCTGGAGTTTCGCCCTGACCGTGGCTGCACTGATCACATCTTCACACTTCGCCAGATGCTTGAACTCCGCCATTCATATAGAAGGCCAACAGTTGTCTTCTTGGACATCAGAAAGGCCTTCGATTCGGTTGGCAGAGCTGCATTCTGCGACTACCTCTTGAACGAGGGTATATTTGAGAAGTAAGTGAACATCCTGATGGCAATTTACTTCCAGACCTTGGGTCACGTTAAGGCAAATGACAATTTATCGCCGACGCTTAGCATCTCAAATGGGGTGCGACAAGGTAGCTCGACCTCCCTCTCCGATTCGATTTTGCAATAGACCATATACTAGAGAGTGCCCTGACACACTGTGGAATTGCTCCCAGGCACTCGACTTCAAGAGACCGAGTACGCAGACGAAGTCGCTCTAGTTTGCGAAGGCTCACAGGGAGGTCAGAGCAACCTAGACAAATTAGAGACTTCAGTTCGTCAGTGTGGTAAGACCTTTACATCTACAAAATGTATGGTGCTGATGCAAAATTATCAGGACTCGGTGCTTGGCTCTCACCCTTGGTAATAGGCAGTTGGAAGTAGTTGGGAAGTTCATGTACCTGGGAAGCTGTATCAACGCTAATTCAATGTCCAATGAGATCACAAATTGTACAGCAAAGGGTCGGATGGCGTTTGTCAACCTGCGCCATCTGTAGCTTCAGCACGATTTCAGCCTTTCTGTGGAAGGCCCAGTGTATAGTACCACTGTCTTACTGTACGCATCCGAAGCCTGGTCCATTCGCGCGAAAGATGTTCATAGAGTATCCGCTTTCGATCATCGATGTATCAGTAGCATTAACGGCGTGTGGTCGGAACACCGTATCGGCGGTGTTGAGATTCGCCGGCGTGTCCGCGAAAAGGATAAACTATGTCGACGACTGATCACTTTGATCTCGTCTCACAGGCTTCGTTGGCTCGGTCACATCTTACGAATGTCAACACACCAGCAGTCACATCCCGTGGGTCTGGTTAGAAGCGGCAGCCTAGTGGTCAGCACGCGATTTGGGTTCGGGGTCCTCAATCCGAAACATTCCTCAGTAGAGCACTCCCGAAGGATAATGAACACTTTTGGCTGCGGACGCCGTCTGATATGCTGAAGTTAATGGCGCTCATATTGCGAGCCACTGTATGCATCGTTGTGACTTTTGTTCTTTATCCTTCCACATTAACTTTTTTTCTTCTCACGTTGTGACACGTTTACCACTCCTTGTAGTCATCGCATGTTAAACATACAATATATGTAAACCAATGTATCCGGACTTGACAACTGCGACATCGACGTTGCGTTAGCCAATGTCATCCGCTTATTGAACCGACTTGAATTCACCATGTACACAACAAAACTGACAAACCAACAGAAAAGGAAATGGCTTACGTTAATCTGTGTGAACGTCGTTAAGAAGAAAAACAGATAACAATAAATAGCAGAAAAGAGGAGGGAACCTAGATCAGTGAATCTCAAAAATTCTGTGTTCAGACATCTAAAGTTATGGTACCTTGTATACAACCTTGCAAACATCAAGCAATCGCAAACGTGCACTTGACATGGTTCACTAGAAAAACGGTAACACTCGGGCCACTGATTCGACTACTTGCTAGCTAATGTAACGCCTTTAACCAGAGACAAAAGAAAATATGTGGTTACCATCCTGACGGATGAACGTGACCAACAGTTCCCAATTATGTAGACTGAATCCGCAAACGATCACAAAATGAGGCATACGTCTAACAGCTTACCTGCAGTGAGATACACACACGTGGTTATTGACAGTATGAACAGACCGAGCGTCTTGATCGCCCCAAAACAAATTTTGTCCAGATCCAAACCAACCAAAATCACAATAATCCTTCAAGTGTTCATTAATAAACGGACCCGACAAACTAGTCGCACAATTCTTCGTCCGTGAAAGTTCGATAAATTCCATGCCAGTCAAACTACCGTCCACGCAGATCGACGCTGGTCGATTGAGAAAACGAGGGGTTACTGAAGAATTGGAGGTGGAACAAGTGGTATGATCTACATCTGGCCAATAAATACTGTGGGATTCCGCGCCAATGGACGTTGCACAGTCCACAATAGAATGTAATATTTGCGCGCAACCCTGAGGCATTTGAGTCGGGTTTCCATAGAGATTAGATAGTCGACTAAAAAAGCCTTCATACACAGAGGTATCCTCACAAGTTCGCTTGTATTCAGCTTCTGCACGTTGAACCTCCAATTCGTCTTCTTCGGGAATGCAGGGCGGCGGACTTGGGCCTCGGGTGTATAACCACGAGGACAGCGATTGTTTGCCAGCGGTCCATCTTTTGTACGTGCGAGTCGCTATATTAAATATTCTAGGATGTCGAGTACGTTGGTTGCTCAAAGCAGGCAAGAAATTCACTTGAATGGTGGATGGCTGTGGCTTGGGTTGTATTAGTTTTGTGAATCGCCGAACCGTGGGACCCATAGCTCGGAGTGGTTCGGAGGGCAGAGCAACCGCGGGCAAACGGCGTATCACCGGACCGCATTGTGGTCGCATATCATCTACGGGAGAGTCGGATGATCTAGTTTCAACAGGGTTGAATTTTGAACGAGAACAGTTCCACTCCAACATGACTTAACAAAGAGAGAAACTGTGCGCACTCGGTTCAGCCGATCACATAGTTGACAAACTGTGAACTGATACAAGTGCGAAGCCGATCGACGCCGAGACAGGCGCAGTGAGACACGTGACAGAGTCTGTCTCTTAAATAGCATCGTATTGAGCGAGCCAACAGGCGAATGGTTTAAATGCAAGCATGTGAACTGGAAAGTTAAAGCGTATCGATCGTGCGACAAACAGCACGGCAAAAACCCAATCCAAAATACGACTCAATGTAATTATTATGGGGGCACTGTTTGCATTTTTTAACGGTCTCGAGCATCAAAGAAATAACGATCGATAAAACAAAACATATCACGAGGGCAGACGCAAACTTTATTCGGAAATCAAACCACTCGACTCACAACTGTGCACAAACACGTTCAAAACGAATTCAGAGTGAACTGTGATGACTGAAAAGTTACTTCGAAAAAAGAGCTACTTCGGAAAGGTAAACAGCATCCAGTGTTTATGATAACCACTGTTTATCTACATCCGACACGATGCTTACAAAAACGTGTGTGCACCGCGTAGAGCTGGTGAGAAATCTCCATTTAATAGACAGACAAACATCAAAATCTTGGAACATTTCATAAAGCTATCATGAAATTATTTCAGGTAGCACAATGATGAGCTTCTGAGCATTCGAAAACATATTCAAAAGAGCAGTTCTCGTAATTACACATTAAAAATGAAAGGAATTGATAAAAAAAATTGCACAAACCAAGATGATGATGTAATTCGACATGATTATGAAATCGCGGTCGTTTACTTTGCAGAGCACACAATTAATCGATTCTCATTTCAGCTGTTTATTTCACTATTTTGATTTTTTTATTTGCCATTCACCGGAAATCGTTCGGTTTAACGCGCATAATCTTTATGGATCTTTTTTTAATAACTGGAATGAATTTTCCGGACAGACTGTGCACAAACAGAACATCTTACTTTGTGCACCATAACATTTATAAGAAAAGCAACGCTGTTAAGAGAGCTCATAACATTACAAATACATAATTCTGAAAAGCTATTGTCACCACTTTGTATCAGTCATTAGCACGCTGACAGCTACGATTAAACCGACGTTTAGGAAAATCAGTTCGACAACAGCTGTTTAAACAGAGATAAGCAATGTAAATCAATTGGCAGTATCAGGATGAAGTATGCTCGATAGTGCACTTTCTTAGACAATCTGTCGGCAAGAGTGAGAGTTATTTCTTCAGAAGCGTCCGCGCATACGCATTATTTCACTTGAAGAGCTGACACAATATTATCATGTTGGCAATTCCCAAATAGATTTGTATACTATCTTTCCTAGCTGCTGTGCACCCTTTCCCCATAAACTGAGATCGATCAGCCGGTTGTGAATGGACTGCCAACAAGCAAGCAGCCACCAAAGCCCCAGCAAGGGTTAAAAGAGATTTTTGCAAACTTCTAAATCCATTCGTCACCAGCGAGGTGACGGGAAGCTGTTTCGACCTTGTTGGGCCTCGTCAGCACAACGCATGTACGCACGGAGAATGAAACCATCGACCAGTGGATAACTGTCAGACGATCATAGTATGTAAGTCTGTACTCTTGTTAACTAAACCCCAGGTCAGCAGTCACCGGGGTTAGAGGAAAGAATGTGAATGATTTCCCTCAGCTGTTGTGCTCTTTCCTTTACCTGAAAAGATCTCTCTCAATGTCATCAGGAGCTGTGATGGATGTTTGTTCATGAACAGCAGACCAAATTCGACCTGTAAAAAGAAAGTGTAACGGCTGAGGAAAGTAATTTACCTATCTTTATGCAAAACTCGGTGACCATGAGCGTGTGATCTGATGGATAAGGGGTCAGAATACCAATCTGTATCGGCCTAACAACCAGACACTCATT
>LOND01000662.1:19894-42899 GCA_014220965.1 Paragonimus kellicotti | reverse complement strand
GCTAAGCCCAAACATATAACATCAAAATGCCTATACTCCGACTGTACTTGAAATTAGGACACCGTCAGTTTCCGTGCAGTTTTCATTGCCCATGTAATTAAGTCATCAGTTGTCCATCTCGCAGTCAGTCAGCATCAACAATGAGCACTATGTGCAGCAGATGACAAGCTGGCATCTTCAGTAAACAGACAGTGAAAGTCGTGCGACAGTCACTATCAAATACCCGTTTCCTAACCGTTTCGTTGCTTACTCGTTAGTGTCACCCGATGTGAGCGATCAATTACAGACATCGATTGTCAAATACCCGAAGACGGTTCATGTCTTCCACCCTGAGTGGTTATGTTTTGTTTCCGTAGAGTAATATAGCCCTCATTGTCGTCTTACATACGTGACCCTCAAAGTTCAGACATGCCTATTTCCAGAAGTCCCCTAGATTGGCGAATACCACAGCAGCCTTAGGCTATCTTTCACTCCCTACACGTCCGCCGCGGCTGGTGTAGCTTTACGATTATATATACTGGTGAACAGCCTCTATGTCTTCATTACATAGCATTAAGTCTACGTAATCACAGCAGTCTTGAAGAAGCACACACGAAACGAACGTTTGTCTATGACGAAATAAAATAAAAAATGTCGGGAGGTCAGGCTTAATGAGTGCCGCTTGATTTCTGAAACCGCTAGAAAGTCTACCCTAGAACCCGACTTGAATTGAGGGATACCAATAAAACGAAAACAATATGGCCGTATACTTGTTCAACACTCCCCCCGTTTAATCGACTCTGAAAGTGTAGATCGATCAGCTGAATCCAACGCATCAATGTGACCGAGGAAGACGGCAACTCCTAGCCAACGGTACGTATGTTGTTGCTGCGTAATGTGACGAACACCGAGAAGTTGACCAACACACCTTCGTCCATATCGAAACCTTAGGTATCTGTCTCCCAGTTCACGATGAATTGACGAAATTTAATGAATCCCAGAACACTAGTAATGGCTGGGGTCAAGTTAACCATTCTGTGGTTATCGCAAGAGCTCCAAACGCCCCTCTTGAATATGGGAAGTAGAATCGAGTGACCCCGGAAGAAGAGCGTGGTCTTTGTCATCTACATAAGTTAAAACAACTGAGCCAAGGCTTGTATCAATGCCTCGTTACCTTCTTTGAGAAGCGCGGGCAGGTGGTTATCTGGGCCAGCAGCACTAATGCGATCGGGAGCTTTGGTGAATGAGCAAATTTGGAAGACTAAAGCACTGAATTCCGATTTTGTGGCAGTGACATGAGAAACAGGAAGCCATCTAAAACGGCCCACAAAGCGTCCTGCAAAATGGTCTAACTTTCTGGACTTATTATGAATGAGTGTTCGGTCTGACTGAATGATACACGGACGAGTCGAGCCATTAGTACGCATAAGTTTTAGAAGATTAGTAGCAAAAAGCAGTTTCTATTTTCTTAACTTCCTCCTTTAGCTTACTCACACGATCGGCGATTAGGTTACGCAAACGGATATCTCTCTTCAACCTGTAATATGAACTGCCATGAGGAATATTCTGCCTAGAAATTCCTCTGAGATCCAACGTTCGTTTAACCTACGAACCACCCTGCTGCATGTTACAGCGCCTGTTACATGAACGGCCTAAAAGATTTACGTCCAGCAGCTATTTGTAGCTTCGAGTTGAGAACTGTTAGGTCTAGATTCTAGGCTACTATGGGAGTAAGGCCTTATCGACAACGAGGCCAGTTTCTTACAAGCAAATAATAGCTGTCGGTGTTGTTGCGAAAGCAAGAACAAAATGACAACGTACCAACGCATGGTCTGTACCCAAGTATTTGCTCCAGTAGGGACGGGAGTCCAAATGGAAGCCATGCAACCTATAAGTAACAGCTATGTGGTCTATCCGAGAAACAGGTTTGTTTTGAAGGACAGCTCCCAGTAAAATAATGCCATGCTGGCAAAAAATAACCCGGACTTGGCACCCATTACCTGATCGACGTGAATCTGGACCAAGTCCGACATCAACACGAAACTCGGCCCCACCACTGCGGCCGACCTAAGCGCTAACATGACTGTTCAAAATGACCATACTAGAATTACGTACTGACCCAAAGGGAACCGCTAAATCCGGTTAAGCGGAAGGTCATGACAGCGATGTCACTGCAGCCAGCTGAGACACAAGAAGACAATTATTTCTGGGGGTTTACAGTCTAAAGCTGGTCTTAGCCGATTTTGGCAAGTGGACAGTACAGAGTCTACGGCTAACGGGAAGCAACTCTATCAATGCGGCTGCTGAGGATTATACCAACGCACCAAAGCTAGTGCGCCAATGGGATCTGAGGTGACCGTACCATTGTTAGCGCAGGCCCCGTAGGTTCGACTGGCAGACCATTGCCCTAGATTCTAGTCTGTGAAATGAAGCACTCATTGGTTTTCAATGATTTTAGCGTCCGAGCAAAGTTTGGTTTGTATATTTATCTGGTTCAAAGTGCGAACGTTGAAAACACGCATACTAAACTACGTTGTGGGCCTAATCAAAAGACGACGAGTGACAGGAGTTGGGACTTGCAGGGACAATGCCGCCGACATTGCCTATATTGCGAGGTTGCCAGATAGAGAGGAATGATGGTTGAAACAATAGGAGTGGTCAACAGCAATAATTCGCCATCACCCACATGCAGTGGAGGAGGATAACTGCTGTACTGCAAAACGGTCGATGAGTAGAAATTTTATTCAGAGTTGATACTACTCAGATGCATCAGACGCACAGATTAAATAGGACTAAAAGTTTGGATCAAAACCTCAGAATCAGGAGCCTGTACCGCAAGGCAGCGGATGGATGGCAGTTTATTAGAATTGATACAGCCTTTCGTAGAGGAAAGTGCCAGCCACCTCAACCCAAATGAAAGCAGGTCATAGTTCGTCAATGATATGCTTAACATAAGTAACTCTGGAAGTATGAACATCACACCATCCAGTTTGGCCCGAGAGGTCATTGAGATGCGCAAACCGTCATTTCGCTTTAACGTTCAGTCTCTCTGTGACGGACACAACTATGTTGGGTAGATTGACATTTTAAAAAAATGAAGGAATGGATAGGTATAAGTAAATGCAGCCCCCATGACTAAACTGAAACAATCAACATCAAGTTGCCTACATTTGACAAACAAACCACCGTGCCGTAAGTGAAGGTAAGATGGCATCCGCATGACAACATCTCTGTGGCATTCCCTGCTCAGTTTTATCAGTTGTCACTGGTTCACAGATTACTCGATCGAACGACGACATTCACGTCACTGAATCCGATTGGCGGCCATGTACCTTAAATTTCAACCAGCACTATTCAAGTGCACGAAAGGCAACAGATCACCGTGCCCAATTGTTGTATGGTTCAATGGAGGGTTTTGTTGAGTCTATTCTTTCGTCCATCCTGAGAGACACTGGTGACCAGTGCGCGAGTGGTGGAGCGAAAACATGCCGCTAAAATAGAGTTGGTCTCGCTGAATAACTCCGGCTTGTGCCTACAAAGTGCGTGTGACGAAATGACACACCGTCATCTGAGGAAGTGAAAACCTGCTGCTTCCAACGCGGAATACGCCAAGCGGCGCCGTCCAAAGACGGGTTCCGTGTAAGAAAGACTATCAATGGAAGACGAAAAACAAGACGTTTAGATCAACAATCACTTGCCTGTAAACCAGTTCCACCTTCATCTACAAGCCAGCGGCATATTCAGTGGATACTCATTCAAATGGATTTCCACCTCTGTACAACTTCTGGCATTTTGGTTCTAAAGGAAGACGATCTACAGAAGCACTCACAGTTTGCAGAATGGTTGCCAAGAGCTTTCATCTAGCAACCATTGGTAATACATAATGTTAGGTTATTTGATAAAGCAGCTTAATAAAGTGAAGAAGCGGAAGAAAATTTGTGCGAAGGCTTTTTTTAGAGATTGGATAAAACATAATGGATGGGGTGGCAAGAATCTGATCAGCGATCTCCTAGACCAGAAGCAAATGCCACTAAAATATGTCATCCATGCATGCGCGCGCCAAAACAGTCCAGCAAACCCTCCACCTCTGTTGGTAAACAACCGCAAGAACATCCGAATTCCTAGCAACTGTAAATCATTCGACAAAGACAAGCATGGATATCGTAGCAGGCACACAGATCGCTTACACATACTCGCCAAAAAGGTCACTCCGTAGCATCAAAAAGACTAAAACCCCTTCCAACCTTGTGACTTGTTATCAGTGTCATAAAATCTGCGAACGTTTTATGTAACTATCAACAGTTGACGGAAACCACATCACCAACATTGTCCTAACAGCCACCAGCGGCGTACCGCAAGTGACGTGAAATATATATAGGATGAAGAGAAGTTAATGAAAAGGTTGCTTAATAATAATAATAAAAGGCTGAGCCGATGAAATATAAATGGTGTGGATACAGGAACATCATTGACTGCGGTAAACTACAATCGCAGAGAACGACTCTGACCAGCGGTTTGAGTGATCACGAGGACCCCATCCAGGCAGGCGACACCTACCCACTTTACTCAGTGGAGCAGTCAGGGTTTTCATATTTCGTGACCACGTTGTCGCTTGACCACCATGTGGTTTCACCCAACTGTTGGTGGTCTCAGTATATAATGCCCGGTACGGTAAACGATCAGCTGGCATGCGGAGTACGTGACCTAACCATCGCAGGCTGTGCAACGTGAGTAGTTGACCAATTGATCGCGCATCCCGAGCGTTCCGGAATACGCGCCGGCGAACTGCCGCATTGCTCACGCGATCAGTCCACTTAATGTGGGCTATTTGGCGGAGACAACGATGGTCAAATACAGCAAGCTTGTTGATATCTTCCTTGCGAACAGGCCACGTTTCCGAACCATAGAGCAAAACAGAACGTACACAAGCATTATATACTCTTCCTTTCAGCGACAACCGACGCGATAACTGACCATTCGGGTCCCGTCGTCCACATGGTCTGGTTGAGGCCAACTGAACTGTTCTTCAAAATGTTCAGCCCACCTATCAAGTCGACGCGATTGATTGGTGATAAGTGAACCATCTTTTTCACATATGGTCTCACTTACACCGACTCGACGACCAGTACAACCACGGATCAGGGAAAAAACTTCTGCAATTCCCAGATGGAAAAGCTCGTTCCGCCTGTTTCGACTGTTCGACCAAGTGGTGCTCACGGTCTTTGCGCAAACCTATGATCGGCTTGCACTTAAGTTCTTAATGGTCGTCGTCATACTGAGAGCTAGGTGGACGATGTTTGATGAGGTTTATGGATGTGACAGAACACAGAAATTTGGAAAACTAGCTGTGTGAGATAAACAAAAAACTGGATTCGATCGCCTTATATGGTAACAGTGCAACCAGGCATAACTGAATCGAGTGTGACATTGCGCGCAGAACGCTACGTTGTTCCTATTTGGCGTTCGTATGCGTCTATGGCATACGACCCCTTAAACCTGTCCACAGATTATTTAGTGACGTGCCTCATCCGCACACGTACGCAGTTTGACTCTCGAACAGCAGTAAGAGTTCACACTACCAGAAGCTAAGTGCATAAGTCGTCAGAAGACATTGCCTTGCGACAATTAAAATTTGGCCACTGTATAGAAGGGACATTTTCAATTGTTCATAGTTCGAAAACGAATATGCTAATCTAGACTGGCAATCACAAAACCCAAACTTCCAGACGAAAGTATTGGTCATTTCAGTAAACTGCAGTGTTTGTGTAATGTGTTGTCAAGCAATGAAAAAAGCGAGTTTCTGTAAAAACTCTGACGAAGTGAAGTTTCTGTATTCTGCGCAACATCCAGCAGAAATGTTCCACCAGAATGAACTCCGGTAACAGAAGTGACCACAGTGAGCATAATGGAACAATCATCAGCAGGGACGTTACCCCTTCTGGTGTCCACGACACCGATCGTCACTCACTTAGTTACGAATTCCTGCTTCAGCCACACCAAACAAATCCCAGCTTCATGTTGGGTGGCCAGATATTGTAATTTAATACTTCGTCCTAAAGCAGCCAGGAAAAAGCCGGAAGCATTCTAACAGATTTCGTCGGTATTTGCAGACACCTAATCCTAGTGATCGCCAGTGGAGTGGCAAAACGCTGTTTTCACTTTACACGGTCCCATCAGCACCATGCACTCCAGAGAATCGGAACTACAGCCAGTGAACAAATTGTTGTCCGGACACCTATCTACAAGACCACGGGGTAGCGGTCACCGGGGTTTCATAAACGTGGATGAGTTACTTTTCCCAGTTACTAATCTCTTCCCTTCTCATAGCCTGAGATCATTCGGCTGCTTTCGTAGTTGGCCTACAAACGAGCAGGCATCCCCCGCGGTCTCAGGAGACGACAGATTTCTAGGCAGTTGGTCTCGGGAGGGTGACGTAACAGTTGTGGAAGGCAAATTTCAATGGTTTATGAGGTGGCCGCTAGTTACAATTGTCAAATCACAAACCGAACGCGTAGCACCAAAATAGGCGAGCGCGCCGAGTGGAGACAATTTCACATAAATGCAAAAAAAGAATGACTCTCCAATTATCCGTAGCCAAGGTTTCTTTAGAAGATAAGAGAACACACGATTTACGGTGGCATGCGGTGACGAATGCAAACGACTGATTTTGTAGATAGGAAAACCCTGACCCTAAGGGTGCGAGTATAATGAATGCTCCGGGTCGAACCATGAAACAGTAATCCCAGATATTGGAAGTGAAAACGGAACAAAGAAAATAGCGCAGAAGAACTGTTACGTGTCATTGGGTTAACTCTAGCCAGCTGAAGGATGGCAGCCGGGTTACATCCGATGGCCATCCAAACGGGTAGCAAGACTAACGACAACATACCATCCAACAATCAACATCAAAGCGTAAATATAGTCAATCGGGTACCACAATCTAACAATCGAGTAGTCCCGATGGACACGGTCCACTTCAAACTGACAGCTTACATTGGCCAGTCACAGCCCAAAACTACAATGATGTATAATAGACCACCACATGAGAGGTTTCGTTTTTTATGAACCCATCCGATATGTATGTTCTGCCGGAGCGAGATTCGAACGGCTAATCCTCGTGCTGTAAGCCAAACTCTCAACCATTAGAAGCTCACGGGTAACGGATCGCCGAACTGAGAATGGTCATCATAGGAGGATTACAGCATAAAACCTGATGCTCGTGGACAGTAACAGACTGGACTATATCCAGCAAACCAACTGAGTATTGGCAAGCATTACTAATCGTACGCTATAGGCACATCGAGAGGTAGAGTTTTGACATCCTGTATGCTCACAACTTTAGTAAGTTGACGATAAATAGCTCCATAAAGCTAGATCACATCAGAATTATTAACAATATTCGTAGCATTACAATCAATACAAAGTAGACAAACGGCGAATTGAATAAATACTTAAATGATAATAGAACGACGAACGTTGGTGCATACCCACAGAGCACTATAATCTTGCTTGATAGGTATGAAAAAGGAAAGCAACCTACAAAGCGGTCGCTATAAAACATTTACTACACAAGGGGAAAGGTTAGAAGAGTTTATGCTATATAGGTACAATGGAGCATCCATAACGACGAATAAGTCGCTAAACATAAGATACGGGCAGGAAATTCATATCATCGGGATTACGGAACGTTGGCTGGATCGACTTGGTCTACCTCGTACCCAAAGTGCACCGGTAACCACTTTTAGAATAAAGAATACACTGGTCTGAAATTTCAACTTTTTAATCACGATCTCCACTGCACGGTCAGCATTGTCCCTGCTTGAAGTAAACGGGCAGATGTGGTGGGAACAAGGTTTAAACCGGCCAGCCAGCCTGTTATCCACTCAGTCAAGACTCTATGAACGGTTGCGTGGTAGTCACTTGGGATTCCAGCCTCATCTAGCTTATTGCCATCCGAATGAATCTACACAACAATGAAACCGGTCGTTTAGCTGAGGGAAATACGCCAGTACTGACACTTCAATTCCCTAACAGTCGTTGGTGGTGCGAAACCGGCGATTTCAGATAGACCGTAGTCATCAAAACCAGCGAGGTGTTCGCAAGTTGCACATATCAATTATCTCAGGCACCAAAAGTTCGCCGTGTAACAGTTTTAATCACAACATGAACGTAGCCGGTTTGCAGTTCGTCGGACTAGCATTACATGACGAGTCTACAAAAAAACGTAACCGGTCGAGGAATGTCGGTGTGAGAGTTGAGCATCATGAAAAATTAAGGGTGAACGTAATCCCAACTGTTTGTTTGAACCACCAATACAGTCACACTTATGTTCAATTCTGCAGTGTCCCACAGACAACTTACACACATGATACCCGTGAACATTTCAAGGTCAAAATGCGAAGTATTTGGTTGGTTTGGTATGAGTTGTGAAGTACACAAACGACTGTCACCTGAAACGACCCTGGAGACTAGATGTAAGAATTTTGATGAAACGAACCAAGTCTAAAGGGAACAACTATGTGCTGCTGATCACGCGTCACAGAACTTATACGCAATGGGGCAGAACGTAGTGATGTTTTCTAGAATCAACGATAACTAATGCGCGAACAAATGGCGATCGAAGTAGCAAACATTGACAAACGTATCGATTACAGACGGTTCATTAATCGTGTCAATCAACGGCAGAAGACACACCGGACTATATTTGTCATGATAGGAAGAGCTAGTCCAAAATTGTGCCGGACTATCCAAAAATACACTACCCCTTAGCTCCGAAGTCTAACGTGATACCGTAAACATAATCACCGTTCGCCTTGACAAACAGAGGCAAAATTCCGAACGGAGAAATTAACGAAGCAATCAAATGGATATAACAAGTAATCGGAGTGGAGGCATTTACACTACCGACCACGACACGTTGCCACGCGGGATAGCTGCACTTGTCAGTTATACTTGACGATGAAACTAGAACATCAATGGTTTGTTTTCATAATACTAATTGGTTGACTCGTAGTTTTGTTCCATCTATTGGCGGTCCCCATGAGCAATGCCTGATACGGAAAACACTAAGCTGGCACATGCAGTGCATGACCTAAAGTGCATGAATCGTGAGGGTTAATAAGTTGGCAAAGAAAGGATACACTTGGGATTTTTTCAACAACAAAAAAACGCGCCGTCTGCAGCCATATTGATAACATCGCAGCAATGTGATGTGAACTAGCTGGGAGACAACAATGGTCAAACACTAGTCCAGCTGTACCCTCGTCTAGAACGTGTAAAAGGTCCGCGCCACAGAGAAGAATGAATTGAAAACAGGTAGCAAATACCTTTCTTTAACAGCCCTGAGTAGTTCCGAAGTCATACATGACGAAGGCAACGCGTTTTGCTCACAGTTGTGTTGAATACAAGTCCAGAAAAAGTCAGAAACAGTTTTTGCACAATGTATCTCTCGAGCACATTTCGCTGCATCTCATCAGGTACATACTGCAGTCTGTGGGTTTATATAGCAAAGTTCAATGGACATTGTGAAGCTAAACAACAAAAACAACCACACAACACACGCACACACACACACATCCATACACATCAGTTACCAGGGCAATCTGGTACTGACGAACAAGTCTTTCTGTACGCAGAGGGGTGGCTTCCATTTGCTAATTGCTACCGCCTCCGCGAACCGGAGAAGCCTTCGATCCGAAAGGCTTTCTCCAAGTTCAATTGTAAACGAAGTAACCCATGTACACTATGTTTCGATAGTCACTTGCGTTTTGAAGTAAACGTACCAGAGAGATAACATGAATTTTCAAAGCGTCCACGGTCTTAATGCAACGACCGAGATTTCAGAAACACAGCTGAAACTTTAATACAATGGAGGGCTTCAATCCAATCCCTCCGAAATCTGCCCTTGTGTAACGACCGCATGTATTGGGGGGGAGGTTACGTCATAGACTCAGTCCATGTTTTTTCCTCAGAAACCCGAATGGCTATCAAAGCAAACCTAATATTTGAAACGGCTTACAGCGTCAGGCTAATACATTGCGATCAAAACGCGAGGCGAAAATGACATTGGATTCAATTTTTGAAAGTTAAACTATCCATTAACAAGCATTAATCGAAAGACGCTTCGTCAGTTTGCCATATCACTTCAATGAGCCCCGATTGTTTCGATATTCACTTTTTGCTACCAAGCGGAAGGGAACACCAGTCTTTCTCTGATAATTTTACATTTCAAATAATTCAGCTGTTAAGGGACTTTGTCAAGAATACGGTAATCAACCATTTATGCAACATATTCTTTCGATCCCGTTTAAACTATTTCAAACGATCTACGAAAAGTTCAACTTAATTACCACATAGGTGTGACTGGACATGGTATCGATAAAAACTGGGTAGATGGCTAACACAAACAAGAATTACGGAAAACAGCGCGCTGCAACTTATAGACAACAGGATTTGCTCCACTTCATTTGAGGTGGTTTTCACGGGTTTAGTGTAAAACATGATCAACTTACATTTTGGATCTCAACAATACCCATGATGTTCAGAATTTGATTGGATTATGTGCCGTCCGTCCAAATTTTCACTGACGTGCGAATAAAGCATTGCTGCTGTAACTGTATGACTACTATAAAACCTAAACTCAGATCCACTGCGGGTGCTACCCAAGGTTCGTCAGATTCTCCAGGACGATTTCATTTGACTGCAACACAGCTCTATAACCGTTCCTCAAAGCTCCGTCACATGAGGGTCGAAAATTTGCCGTAAATTTATGGACATCAAGCCACTGGAGAAAAAGTACAACGAAACCAGCAGAAACAACGACACGATCCGAATCCGGAGTTTTTCCAAAACAATTGGCAGAATGGCGTCATCTGTATCAGTACGGTGGAGTTGTGTGCGATGATAACCAATACAGAGCAGTCTCTATAAAACCAAATGTTTCTTTTGTGTTGGACTAGGATGCTTCAGGTATGGAGACCGAGAGACATACACAGCTGCAATAGACTTTCACAAAAATGACACTTCAAACTGCCCGAGCACAGAGATACAACCCGGTCGTTTCGTTTTCGGAGCTCAACGACCAAGTGGCGTACTTAAATCGCCTAGAGGTAAAACGATACCTAAGAGTTTGGTCAACCTCAGAGGATCCATGAATGTCATCGAGAGCGATTTCGTCTCCATAATCGCCCGCATGAGCGGACGCTCATGTAAACAGCATAATGTTTTCCCGGAATGCGTTTGAGGACATTATTTGGGACGTAATACACAAGTGATCGTAATTTAATCCGACAAGCCTAAATCTGCCTTGGACCTCAAGCAGAGGTCTAATAGAAACCTGAATAAACAAGCACGCACACATAAAAGATGTTGCGATCAAAACGAACAACCTTGTGTACCAACGAACAAAAGTTTGCGTTCCCTGTAGAATATGTACACCAAACAGCATAAAACCAGACTGGTAAGAAGTGCGTCCTAGTAACACGGTCAGTTATGTGTTTTGGATATTCATAGTGAAGAATATTTTCTATGATAAGTCAAAATTACGTTTATCAATGAACTGGGTGGATCTAGTGCAAGGTTGACATGATCTGAGAACATGTATTTCATAGTAACCGAATTAAAAATGTGATCAGCAAACCACAGTTCTTTGTGTCATTAAGTCGGACAGATCATAATTATCGATGGTACACACACTATGGATGCCGGAAATGAACAGGAATCCTGTTGTGTGCACTTATCTGTCGCTTGACAGAGTCGTTCAGAACAAAAGTAACACGTATGGAATCATCGACACTACACATAGTGCCGCACATAGCAAAACGGAGTGCACATGTAACCCGGTGGGAGTACACAGGACGTGACGCGGTGTCTCCCAAGATAAGCATTCGAATCGTACAGAAAACACAACCAAAGGAGCAATGCAACAACGCAACAAGTAAGTTGGAAAAAGAAAAAGCGTGCAGCTGTGTCATAAATAACGGGAAAGTTGGACATTTAAACTACTAATTGACGACAACAGAGAAGCCGACGGATTGGGTAGTTGAGGTCAAGTAAGCGGGAGACAGCGCAGAAAACAATATCTGACGGCGAAATCCTGTAGCAAGAATCCATGAACGAAATAACAACCACAGCACTAGCAAATGGCCAAAATCGGTCTTGTTAAATACCTTAAGATTACTGTATGAAGCCACGGAGTGATTAGCTCATGAACGTGACGAAATCCATATAAACCAAAACAAAAAGTGGAAAGAAGTCTTTGTAAATAGAAACTAATATGAATACTATGATGCAATCAAGCTATAGAATTTTTTCGCTGCAAAAGTCGATCGCCGAACACAAACAAAAAATACTAGATATTTAGAAAGTTCAACGAAGGGTCAAAAACGTTCAACAGACAACATCACGCATAGAAGTAACACAATCTACTGACCAAATGAAGACCGCGGGTAAGAACTCCGGCCACTTCGAACATTTGGCCAGACTTGCCATATGACGTTAAGCATTCGCTGATAATATTTAGTTCGGGTTAGTGCAGAACCGGAAAATCCACCACGGTCTGAAAAAACATGCTGAAGGAATGGGCGTTTATACAACGTTGCAGACGAACGATGGAGCAACAAGTGGATCAACCCTGGGGGGAACTACTCAACCAGAAGTACGCTAGTATGTAAATTGTAAAAAAGAGTTTGTCAAGTAAGTAGACAGGATTACCGATAGATGGTGTAAAACGAGAAATAGGGTATGCCCGTTTCCAAGAAGGGAGAACCCTCTACGTAGTTAACATATCATAAGCGGGCTTGTCCGGATAATAGACCGTCGCGTACACTACTCAGTAGCAAAAGCAAAAAGTGGTGAGTATCCCATACAATACAACATATATTTAGTGACGAAGCAGTAACATGGTATTTTACACGTCCCATTTTACATGAGTTTGATGGAACATGCATGAACCGAATAGGTACTGACGGCTATGGAGTCACGCCTCCTAAGGTTAATCCGCCGTCTTATGTACAAACCTATTTGGCGAAAGACATGCAGTACCAAGACGTTGCTGTTTCGATATAAATGCCCGAGAAGTACCATAGCCGCAGATGTATCAATAACATATTTTAAATATTTTCCCACCACTGTGCTATCATTCAATCATGTTAAAACTACTTGAAATTTTTGGTGAAACAACTATATATCGGTGATTTTTTAGACACAGATCCGCAAACCCATGCACTGTTTTAAATCAAAGTCAGTCAACCCACAAAATTGTAGATAACAACGTATACGTAATCCATAGTCTTGCTAGGTAAATGTATCGGTGATTTCACTGGAAACAGATACGCCAAAATGTTTGGGAATGGGGGTAATTAGGAGGGATATCTTAATGCGACTTTTATGACAATACTCATAAACTGAAACCGGCGGCCAATACGTGTCTGGTGGCGTAACTGTGGTATACCCTCAGTGATATGTCAGATTGCAACCAACGTATTCGGAAAGAGTTTTTGATTAGCAACGCTGGTCGTACAGGATTTGATCAGGAAAAACAGATGGTAGGACGGCTAAAGTGCACAAACACAGATGATGGTGTTAAAATGATCATATATGATGAGCCAGTAAACGCACATGTATTGAAACACGAAAGTCGGCGCTATACCTTTGTTCAAACAAGATGTACCATAGATGAGCTCAGAGGAGGACGAAATAGCTAATAACAGAAGCGAGTCAAAAAGTTCATCTGAAGGCTAAACCCACGATAAAATGTGATTGGTTATCACGCAATAACAATATCAATCTTAACCCACAGAGTAGTACAGAATGAAATGAAATAATGAAGTATTAGCACGAAAGATCAACACAAGAAAAATGGTATAAGCTAACGAGTAAGCACCACCCAAGAAAGAAAACATCCTAGTGCAGATATAAGGAAGAGCAGGATGAAACTCTTAAAAAAAAATAGATGTCGAAACTCAAACGATCAAAACCAAGGTATTGTGCAATTGGACGAAACAATCGAATGAGTTACGATGGCATCACGTGCTGTTCACCGGCTTGCTTTACTAACTGCTTTTAACTTACATAAAAATTTAACACCGCGAGTTTGTACGATCCACCCGGTAACATTGCGCAGCATCTTTACAAGTGCGCAAGGTAATTAGTATTGCACATAAAATGAAAAAGCTATTCATTGCCTGCTGAAGGAATAAAGCCGAACACACAGTGGGCAACACACCAAAACCACACGCATACACATACACAGTAGATCACTACCACGGCGAGGATAGGCTGGCAAATAATTTACGTAGAATATAGAGGAAGGAGTGCAGTATTTTGACAAAGACCTTCGCGAAATCTACTAGACTACTGCCGGTTGCATGAACCAGTAGAGATGTCCGGATTACAATCGATCATTAGTGTGCATTCAGATGTCATGCAGTTGAAGCTGTGTTGGTGTGGACTACGAAAGCGATGTGACCTGTAGGATGTTTTTGAATGACGTAAATATGTCCTTATGTATAAATGACCGGAAACCTGTGTCCGAATCGATATGCATGTCTGGTTCCGTAAACGAACCTCAATAAGCGTCATCTTCCGAACGTCCCTAATCAGAGGTTCCGTAGATAAGGAATTCCCCAACCCAGGGGATTAACATGACCAACGAATACTGAAATACTACCTGAACGGTCTTATTTTCTTTTACCGAATACGTGATTGAACAACTCATACCATACACTGATGGACAACATACTCAGTAAGGAATGCATGATGAGATAAGTGATGATGGAGGTTTGCCAATGCCTACTTTAAAATCAAGTCCAGATGAAAAACAACAAATAGGAGCAAAAGAGCAGAGTTAGCAGCGTTTAGGCATGTCGTTTCTGTTGCTGGTTCGAATCCAGCCGACGTCCAGATTTTTCGCAAATGAGTCTCCTCTGAAGGACATTTAAAATAGTGTCACATTCACTATTTAATAGCTCACAATGGTGAAAAAACGACGCTGTATCGATTATCCCGTAAAAAGACTGACTGCATACCAACCTGGCGAAAAACAGTACTAATCCCGAAACATCAGATCAAGTTGCCTGATGGTGTGCGTGCGCATTTTTTGCGTACCGGAACGGATTATGTCATAGACGAAATTAACAGTTGATGTCCATGGAATAAAAAGGTGAACATGTGCTTAGCCATCATACCGCGCAAGCGCTGTGCCTGGTTCGATCGACCCAGAGTGGATTATTGTCACTCCACAGATTAACATGTGTTTCAATGAAATTTACTAGTAGGACTGAATGGAATAAACAGAAAAACCTTAATTTGTGCCAGACAGTCAGGACCACCACTCCATCAGAACTGATCACTTTTGTGAGTCTTCATACGATAATAACAGTTCAGCGTAACACTGAAGTCACTCACTACAACCAACATGCTAGATATTTCCAGTATATGTATCCCGTAAAATGTATCTATCGCCGGATACTACCACTGAAACCAGAAGAAAGCGCAAGTTGAATCAAAGTGCTCACTTTATGTGAGGCCTATAATTACTAGCATTCCATTTCATGAAGCAGATAATAGCATCAGCGAATTTATATTGAACAGCAACGCTCCTTTTCCCAACCCAGTGACCCAACTGAAATCACTGCCCCATTTGTCTACACGTAATGCGAGGATCCACTTCCGGACATTTATTTTCGACAGGTGAATGGGGTTGCGATGGTCAATTGACTAGGTTCACTCACAATGGATTACCTCACAGTTAAGGCGAAATACACATTATGTGAAAGCCTCTTAGGACCAGCGTTGTATAGACGCTACGTGGACGACGTTTTAACCATTTCTGAAAGCTTAAGTGATTTCACTGTTACACTCGCAGTCGAGTTAAACACGTCCAAACCTAAAGCTAACTAGGGAGAACGAAATTCATGAGTGCTTGGTTGCTGAGTGACTCAGTCACCTGAAAATCGGATAGCACGAAAGGAAGATCTCCCAGAGGAGTACTAACTTGTACACGTCAGTACATGCATTTTGAAAGCCCTTGTTCCGTGCAACAGAAAAAAAACCTAGTGAGAACGCTATGTGTTGTTGTTAGATGTAAGCCCACTGACAGATATTCTGCAGAACAATGGGTGCCCTTGCAAGTAATAAGTAACCTACCCTAAGAATACGGGTGGCGATAATATCCAAGAAAAATAGTATACTCAGAACCCCCGTTCCTAGATGGCAGTTGGTCAGAAATGACGGAATTGTGTAACAGTTGCACTATCCGGAACTTACTACTAAATTTGCCACAGTACAGTGGAATAGCCTCTTCAGTCTCCTCGGTTGAAAAAAAACGTATGCGTCTATCAAATTTACACTAATATTAGTGTGACTACAAAGTGAGTCACAAAGAGTGAACTGGTTGCTACCACGTCTCCAAATAAGTGGGAACTCGAACAGAAACACCAGGTGCACGTACGGTGGTTGATGGATGACGCTCGGCATCATCAATAGCGAAGCATGTGATCAAAACAGGAGATAGAAGCACAGTTTTGAAGCAGCCCCTGATTTTTCGAGGCAACTGGAAACATTCTCCAGTTTTTCCAGGCTCTGGCTATTAACTGTCACAACCCCCAGTGTTTGTTCAAAAACAATTTGCGCTGACGTTGAAGTACTTTGGTAGTCATTAGCCACATTTTTTTATTTTCGCCGCGTAGAATTCCGTCGCGATATTTGATACTATGTGCATACTCATGTGTGATCAGAATGTACGATATGTGTTCGAAGAACATTTCATAACTTGTGTCTTCTCACTGGCCAATACAATGATTATTTTTACACAGCAAGAGTCAAAAAACACCATAAAAGGATAACCCAATCACACAGGCTGTATCTTTTAACGTAAAGATGTTGACATGCATGTTGCGGATGCTAGCAAGGCCCTTACTATATCGCTTTACCAACCACGTAGTTTCCTCCCTAAAACAAAACTAGTCGACAAGGATTGTGTATTATTATGTGTATTAAAATTACTGGCCCCATTGTTGCTCAACTGTATTCGCTGAACTCTCAACGGAAGATTACACTGTTCGGCGTCACCCCACTAAACACTTCTCGTTCAAATGGACTCTTTTACTTTATTCGTCGACCATATCATTTTCAATCACATCAACGAAGGTGACAAGTCTGTCAACAGGTCTCCTAACTACTCGGCACTACGATTTCCACGACACGTTTAGTGAATGCGTACACCTCCTCCCAGACAATCTTTCAAGTCTCTATCTGCATGCAATTTTGTCCGCACTAAGGTGAGAACAGTTTGCCCTTCTTGGACATCCTGGTTAGACGCCGTTCAGACGGATCTATTGAACGTTCAGTGTACCGTAAACCAACATGGACGGGACAATACATGAACTTCATGAGTTTTGCTCCTGTTGCATACAAAAGGTCATTAGTACGTACACTGTTTTACAGAGCATCAAGAATATGCTCCCAGGATAGATTACAAGCCGAACAAACAGTGTTGTATGAAACGCTTCGTGCTAACAATTTCCCAGAACGTTTCATTCGGAAATGGCGGCAAATTTACTTTTGCGAAAAATGCTGCTTGACCTGGTATTATGTCATCAAAAACGGTTTGTTCAGGCGCTGCACCTACCATGGCCACAAATCCATCGGATCGATGGCCAACCTGCGCGGTCAAACCAATGGACAAGCGTGACGTAACCGACCAATCAAGCCATCGCCAATTGACTGACCAGTGACCTAGTTTCTCTGTAATAAGTCTGATCGATATCTCGATCTAACTCTATTAACTCCTTATATAATTGTACCGGCCTGAAGATGAATTATCGAAAACATGTTCGCCTATATGTCTTTATTCTCATTATCGTAATGGGCATATTGTGAAACGTTGAAAACCGTGCAAGTCCCTAAAAAAGCTGTCTACATCAAACTCCTCTTCAAAGGTGATAGTCTGATGAACACCTTTGGAAAGATTATCAGTGCCGCGTTAAAACGTGTGTATAATGCAGCAAAGCTTGTCCTGCTCTCACAAACGACTAGGTTATCCCTACCCCCGGTCAAAAAACAAACCTCTGTTTTCTAGCAGCTATTGTATCTACCAATTTTCCTGGCAGTTGCGGAAAAACGTAGATTGGTATAACCAGAAAGGATGTTTTTAAAACCAGGGTAAAGAGCACATTCGCCAAGCTGTTGACAGTTGCACTGACTAACCCGCCAATGAGTGACACTCATCGAGGATTAAACGCCGCTTCATCCATTGCAAAGCAATTATTGACTACAAGTCAGAGTATCAATATCGCATCTTCGTTAAAGGTCTTGATAAACGCTCACAGCTCACAAACCCTCAAGCATACTGAAGCACTGCGGATCAGCCGTCGACAGCCGATCTAATGTGCACAAAAACAACTGGCTGTCATCCTATGTTTACCGTGGGTTTAGCCGTCAGTACCAATCACGATCGAGCCTTGATTGTATTTTTAACCGTTTCATTCAAGTCTTGTTGGTTTTGTTTTGATGCTAGTCACACGTTCACGACTGACGAGAATATGTAAGATGAATTCATATCGTAATTTGTCTCCTCTGACTATTTTATTCAAATGACTAAAATGTTTCAAGACGGTATGAAACCAGTTTGGAAGTGTGTTCGTAGCACTTGAAAAACGGAAGATAGTGGTACAACTTTCGCCTAAAGTCTAGCATGTTAAAAATCGGCAAACCAGCAAAAAAAATCAAGACTCCGATACAGTTCCCTCTTTATCCAGCAACAGTAGACGTCCGGTGCATTGCACAAATCCGACTGAAATGGACACAACGTTCCTCTTCAAAAAAATCTACGCAGCACCGTGGACCAACCACTCACAAACGAACCTAGCCGAAAGCTCAATCATAATAACCAGGTCGTATCAACTATGAGTCTAATGATGTGGTGATCAACGAGGTCGCCTATCTGGGGTTTAAAGCCCGGTGGGGCGAGAATATACTAAGTTATAACAATAGCAAGACAAAAGTTCGGCGAAATTTTTTGAAAAATGATGAGTGAAATATCTGCCTCAATAATAAACACAGTAGAAGATGTGTTCAGGTCAAATAGAAACGGTTTGAACTAACAATCAGATGCATTTTGTCCGAAACGATTTTCTATTACAACCGGACGAGAGTCATGAAGCAAGTTAACATAAATCTTCACGATCAGTTTAAATGTACCAGCCGATATTTGAAAAGCTCACAGATTCATGGTAAAAATCTAATCGATTCACCGCTTATCCAAACCCCGACAAAGAAGATCTAACAAGGGACCAATCCAAACGTCGCGTTAAGATACCACATCAGGATTGGACGAAAAAGCCTCAATGTTACACTTCCCGTTAGTTGCCAAGTTTTTGTTCTGTATTGCACCAATCAGCTTACAGTTTGACTTTGCAGGTGCCAATATGATCAGCCAACGACAGAACATGATTTCTTTAATACTGTTGTACATCTATAAATGCGGCTTCTTGTCTCATGAATATGAACTGCTTACTGCAACCAGTACGAGGTCTTCTCCTTATTACTTGCGTGGGAGGTTTCAATCCGAGTACGATTTCTAGGGCTATTCGAAGTCCCTCATTGTGAGTAATATAAGACTGCATTCAAAGTAAACATCCATTCCACATAATCAAACAAACCTGTTTATCTTTGATGTTCGCGCCGAACATTTGTCCACAAATGTCTCGCACGTTCGATGTATGCAGCCGGTCTCTGTGTAAATATCGGTCGGATACAGGGATGCGTCGTCCGTAAGTGGTTTAGCGTCACAGGGTTCATTGTAAATGCCCCCAGAACTAAATTGCTCCATATGATTAGATGCTGGTTTTATAGGGTGGGAAGTCGTGGGTAGTGTAATCTGACTTGATGTAATGTATCCACAGGAAAATGGAGACAATCCAGTTAATAATCTGGATGTATTAGCTGTTGACTGGCATGTTGAAAAAAGCGGCAGTGGTTCACAGAGAGAACTTTCAACACCCGGGTCGAGTGATGGTTTTGTATTGGTTCGGAGACCCTCAAGAATCAGATCAGCGAAGTCAGTAAGTGATTCTTCGTATTCTTCCTCAACCAGCTGCTGAGAAGGGAAAAGAAAGATCAACGTTTTGTGGGAAAGCTCATCAAAGGAGATAATGATAATAGTATGTAAAAGGCAGACAGCAAATGGAATTTTATATCACAAGACGTTCGCTTTCATGTACAATAAAGTCCGTTTAGGCTGGATTTGTCAAGTTGCGTAAATAAGACCAAAACTTATATCACCACTCAAATCAGTTAAGTAACGCGCGAGGTAAAGAAAACTACGGGTAGACACTCTGTGAAACAAATAATGACCGGTAGAATCCGTCAGTCGAATAAACAGAGCTTCCGGAGACCTACTACGGAGTGTATGGCTTATCCCGCGATACAAAAAAGTAGCTCAATGGTAATGAAGCTCAGCTATATAGAGCACAGTAGAATATTCGAGTCCGGTTGTCACGATTGCTGTATGCTAAGTTTAGGTAGTCTGGTAGTATCTATTTTCCATGTGACTTTGTAGTCCTGAGTAGACTTGCTAGCAAACGAAACTCATGCGATTATTCTTAGCAAGCTGGGGCAACCTTAGACAAATCACAATATCAAAAACACAATAATTGCATATTGCTCCAGGCTCCTCGCATGGTTTTGCACGACAGTCGCATACTTAGGGAACATTGTCTCAAATTTATTTTCACTCTTCTTCCGGTCTGTTATTTAAGACACGTGTGAAGGACCTCCTGGAAGTGCATTACTGGGTCCGAAAGCTCAAAATGAAATGATTATTAGTCACTTGGAAGCAAACTCTGACAGTACCCACTCGGTAGATCAAGTCATTCAATTGTTGTATACGCTACACAGACCAGTTTACCATAAATTTATGTTAACGTCGGAACACCTAACTAGAAGCCTGCACAACCATCCGTGAGCTGTCAGTCAACTCGCATCACACATAGCGAAAGAAGATTCAATGTCTGAATGAAAGGAGTGGTGTGATCTGTATCCTTATGTCATCCAATCAAACACACGTGAGCCGATTATCCGTTTTTGACAGCCGTAATTTGAACTGGATTGTCATCGCATGATGAAAGTACCACTTGGGTTAACAGATTACTGCGCAACGCTTATTCTAGGGGAGTGCGCTTCAACAGCTGATACACTAGTGTGCCACCTCATCACCTGAATCGTAAAGCTGTATTTCCCAAACCCGGGATCGTTAGACAAGGCAGCGCGGGGACTAGCCAATGACTGGGCACGGTAACACAAAACAACTGTTCTAAGTTGCCTGCGCCGATTCGACCCGCGTCATCATAATCGACAACAATACGTAAGTAGCTGACATGGTTGGGAAAGGACACTTTTCCCAAAATTTGCCCTATCTGCCGAGAAAATTAGATTTTTCATCATTGACAATTTGAACGACCGCCATTTTATTTAATTTTCAGGTTTGGTGCTTACGGCTGGTTGACTTTTTAGGTGACCTACTCCGAAGGCCACCAAAAACTTATAAATAGTGGTTGTACACTAGAGTTTCGCTATTTGGCTGGGCACTAAGTAAGGCTTGTTTGAAGGTAGTCTTGTTCCTTACTTTTGTGGGGTTTAAGTTGTGATTCGTGATTTGCGCCCTTGGTTTCGCGGTTCATTATGATACTGTGTTCTTCCCGTGATCGTGACAGTGCTTGTGTTCTTCTGTGTTTGGTCTCGTTTTTTTTTCTCGAGGGTTGTAAAATACATTGAGGCTTGGTTGATAACATCATAACAAACCAAAACCATACGCAATGCTACTAACAGAATGTTCATAACCCACTGATCAAAGTATCATACAGGCGTGCAAATGAGGTAGGTAAATGCAACCAAATTATGCGAGGAATGGAGCTCAAACAGTAACGTAGCTAAAAACCAAAATCAAATGGCAATAAATATGACAAATCGTGTTTGGATTTAAATGGCCAACTGGCTTTCTTCTTGCCTCTTGGTTTGGACTGATTTCATTGCTGAAGCAAACGGGAGTTCTGCACTCAGAAGTCGACAGGGACGAAATATTCAACAGATTTCGCGCGGTTGAGTTGTCCGAATACCGATCCAGTGGGGAGCAAGACCGTTCCTGACAATCCGGTGTAGTGAACGGAGGAGAACTGGCCCGAAGTTGCTGTTTTGCAAAAGGTGTGAGTGAAAAGTAGAACTGTGATAAACCGTTCATTTCATTACCATCTACCACTGAATTAGTATGCAACGGTAGTTTCAATCTGAACGAGTTAAAGTGGCATTGGATAAACAAATGCAATTAAGCACACACGACAGTATTAGCAAATATGGGTAATTTCACCGTCCAGCATGCAAGCTGTAGTTGATATCGCTGTAACAGTCCACGGAAGGAAAACGCAAAGTAGTGGTGATAAACAGCTAAAACAATTAAACACAGTGGTTGTTTCGAATGATCCTTAACAATGTCATTCTATTAGTGATTAACACTAGTGCCGGACTACGAAAAATCTCAGTTCAGAGATAAAAGCAGGGTAGGGGTAGCGTTTAATTCGTAAAGCTACTACGTGAGCAATCAACGATTTCGAAAGGAGGAAAATAGGAACAACCGTAAGAAATTGAGAGCTGCAAGTTGTGTTCGTCTCTAGAGTTGCTAACTCTAATTACAGTGTGAACCAAGATGTGCCAAACGAATACTAGGTTGGTGGAGATTAATTCGGTACCAAGCCTGTCTCTTCGTGTTAGCTGAAATGCCTAGTCACCCGCCAACAATAACATTGGGATTTACACAGACATCGAATGGCGGAGTAGTGACAATGTTGACTGTTGCGTATATGGTCGTGATTCCGAGATCAAACAACTCCGACTGTCGCAGTTCGGGTTCAAGAAGCATAACGAAAGCGTGTCTACAACTGATTCACTCACCACGTCTTGTGAAGGTAAGAACTCACCGACAAAGCTCATAAACTAAACACACGTCACCAGAAATGAAAGCCATGAAAATAAG
>LOND01000661.1:90034-104543 GCA_014220965.1 Paragonimus kellicotti | reverse complement strand
CGAAATGTGCTCGAGAGATACATTGTGCAAAAAACTGTTTCTGACTTCTTTGTTCAAATTTGTTACGGGAAAAGGTTGCTTTGCTGGTGTGATAACAGTCAGGAAAGTGCCGCGCGAGATTTGGGTTCAGCATTGTCACGTAACTCAACTCCTCCCAGTCACCGCGTGTTTTCCAGCCTCTTGCGGTCATTTCGGGGAGAGTTTGTCAAGGTGATAACGATGAAGTGCTGGAAGGCTAAATCTAACAGAGACGCCTCATCTTAGCTAATTCTGGATTGGCCAAATTGAGCATCTAGAAAGGCAATCGACGTGAACGCGCAAATTCCGGTGATTCATCAGTGAAAGTATAATGGGCGGTGCCAAATTAAAACGCTGTTATATTCAGCGTCAGTTGACAGAATTCCGGAAGCCACGTCCAACGTGATGTAAAGTTATCACATTTTGGTAAAAACGGAAGAAAGTTCGATGTGAAGGAATGTACTCAATTATCTGGTTGTGTTGTGTTGTCATCGTTCATTTGAACGTTGACATAAAAGGCGATCTCGTGGCTGATCAATCTGACGTTGCCTCAGGATACAGCAGTGATTGGAAAATGGTTTTTACTGCTATTTGCCAAGTGCCATATGTTTCGGACCAGTCAGGTTATAACTTGTCGTATGTTATGAGACATCACTGTTGATGAATGATAGAGTAATTTTTCCAACGCTCACTGACATCTACAAATTCGTGATCCTGTGCTGTGACTAACGATAACCAGTCAAAATTATTCTGTAATCATTTATACCGGAGGTCCAGGCTGAGTTACGATGCCCATAACCATAGAAAGTCCCTGAATCCACTTGTTTCATGCTGGCGTCACTAAAAGTTGCTTGGAAGTGGGCGAGTAAATACCTACTCTAGTTCAGGTGTGATCGAGGAATGGGTCGAACGTTCAGTGTTATGGCGCCGGAATTGCTTAAGAGGGAAAATGAATCAACATTTTTCATTGCTACCAATGATCGTGGATTGCATTTTCCACTTAAGAATGTGGTCTACCAGGCATCTCAGACCAAACGTCATTCAAACAGCTAAAGACGTCTCCGCCACATTAGTGCTTTCTGTAAACTTCCACAACTCCAAATTTGGAAATTCATCTTAAACGTGCAATCGAACAACATGAGCTTCTGTGGGTTCCCTTTATAAATGCAAGTGCAAGCTGTTCTGTGAAATCTTGGTAAAAGGTCAGGGGGGTGTTCGCTCGATAAACTGATTGGTGTCGTTAGTGATACAGGTATTCAGTAAATATTGGTGGTCAACCCAAACATACCTTTCCAATAAGCCAGGAACATCCTTGGACTGAAGGATGGTGTGGCTGCAGCTACTGCTGAGTAGAATAACATACTGCTTTGAAGATCAAACGGAGAGGTTTACACGGTCTCTACAGTACCAGTCATCAGCCTCGATTCAAAGAGAAATAACAATCAGTTCTTCTACGGTGCGTTACACTCACGATCATCTAGCTCGCCTCATGATGCTGCATACCATTCATGCGTTGAACTTTCTCGAAGTAAGATGGCCTGTAGAGGTCAAAAATGCCATCTGAGTCAAGCTTAGGCGAATGTATCCCATGGAGATAGGTACCCACGTTTATACATCGCATGTGGGCTCCAACAATCAACGGCTTATTCTTTTGCGCCTCGTATGTGGATCTGGTTGTGAATAAATGTCGTTTACGGACGCGGATGTAGTGAATCCACTATTTCTGACCAACTATCAGACTACATAGAGCATACTGTTCATACGACGACAACGAATACTGGAATACTTGGAGTTACTAGACGCTGTCTGTTGTGACCGATATTTTGCTATTTGGCAGTGACGATGAGTTGATTCTAGTTCCGTTTTTTTCGTCAAAAGGAAATCCAGTCGTACTGAAATCGGCGTCTCAGAAGGAGATTTACTGCCTTTTTCCATCGTATATCAACTGTAAATGGGGTCCAGGTAAAGCATACCGAGAGGGAACACCCAACTCGATTACTCAACACTCTGCAGATGGAATGAGCGCAGAGCCAGCAGGCTGGGGATAAGACAAGCCCAGTTCATCAGAAGCGTCGAATGACGCGTGCGGTGCCCTAAGCAAGATGAACACAAAATATGCTTACGTGGGGCAGCTCTTCCGTATGCTTTGTCAATCGATGTAGTTACGAGAGCATTTGACATTTCACATAGGATCTTCAGTGGTGATAGACTGACGCTGGGTCCGTGACTCAATTAAGTGGCAGCGACAATCAAGAAACAAGATTTTAGGAAATCCTCGTATTGTAGCGGAGATTTTGTTGTACAGGCTTGACAAACGCGTGCCTTTACGTTTCTTCAAATCTTAAGGCTCTTCGGAAAGTGGTTCAATAAAATTCCATATGATTTTCCTTGAGTCAATTCATCAACAATTCGAGGGACAAATGTTAATGTCTATTCTCACTGGTCGCATATATTGAACCAATGGTTATATATATGAGGACGCGTGACAAAAAGAAAAGCAGTAACATGTGTCGCACACCCACGATCTCAGAGTCACTCCTAGGGCAGCCATATTGACTGCGTCAGCAACTTTTGTGTGCAGAGAAGTGGTCGATTCTGTTAGATCAGCATAGCTTCCATGAATGCCAACAGTTTCGGGTTTCGACTGTGTGACACCACTATAAGCCATGTCTAGCAGTCAATGACGTCAGGTCCCGGCTCAGTTTCCCTGCTAATTGTGACTGTTGTTCATAGCGTTATATAACCACTTAAAGATGTGTTTCACCATTGTTTTGTTGTGAACCCGCGTGTGTTATACTAATGTATTTTTAGATGCAATAGCAGGTATGGTGATAAGTTTGATATAAGACAGAATAGTATGCTTTTCGCTATGAGAAACAAGGATGATGATCATGCGAGTGGAGAACAACGGTTTGGATTCAGCAACCGGTTGAGTACAACTTAGGAAAGGCTGTACGTTTTTTCCGCATCAGTTTGTGTTTGGTCACCCTTAAAGGTTCAACCGCAATTACGTTTCCTTCCCGGAAGCAGCCTGTATGTAAATTGCGGTCGCCTGTAACCTAAAGTAAATTTCTCTAAACTTTTCTCGATAACCATCGACTAATGAAACTTCAGTCACAACTCGTTCTTCATTAACAATACTGTCGTCAGTAGACAGTTGTCCGGTAGGGTAGAATATTGTTCGGACTAAGTCACGTTTGCATGCCACCGCAGCAGACATGAAACGCTGAAGGTACTGACCAGTCCATGTTGCCTTTAGATACACTGCGCGTTGTGTTGTGCAATTTTTTGACGTCGACCGATCAAAACAGCTGGTTTCTATCACTCTCTTTTAAACGAGAAACTGTTCAGTTAGAACGGTCTGCGTCATCGGCATATCACTTGTGGAGACTACTGTTATCAACTGTCGGATCATCGCTTTGGTTACGCGCTCAGTCGCTTGACTCAAAACCGAGAAATTAGAGGAGAGGCAACACCGCTTGTATGAAGAGCGAGACAAAATTAGTCCATAGAAGCTTTAAATTTATAGGACGAAACGATCGCCATAGATGGCCGACAGATATACAGCGAATCAAATTGAACCGTCAGGGAGTCAGAGCAAATCACGTTACAGGGGCATCAGAAAGCAACGCGAGAAAACACAGTCCAGATAGCGCACAGGCGTTCGACCGCACACCTGCAATCTGATTGGCTGAGTGGAACCATACTGCAACCCGCAACCATACCATCCGAGCTGGACCGGCCGATCGATGTGGCGTAATGCGTCCTGGGTGGTTCGTTAGCAGATACGCTTGTTAACATCAAACAAGTTCAATATCTGTCCTTCAACCATTTTCAGAAGGTTATCAGCCACGGTGAAGCTCAGTGGACTACCCGGGCACACCATCAATCTGCTTGTAATCAGTACGGTCAGCGTGGAAAACAACATTCTCGATGCAGAGAAGAATCAATTTTCTACGGTAATCATTCGGAACCCATAGTGGCAAATTCTGGTGGAAGTTGGAAACGCGCGAAAAAATGTCGGTCTAACGTAGAGCCAAATTCGTCAATAAGGAATCAACATCAAAATAATGTGTGTTGGCCCAGCTCAAACATTCTGCAGAGCTATGGCCAACTCAAATAAATTTTTCACACAGCGGGAACTGGAGTATGCAAGGGTTGGGGTGAAAAAGCCCACAAGCGCTGATTCCAAATACACCCTCGAGCTTACCACCATTCGCTCGTCAAACGGCCCCTGGGTCATGCCGTCATATATGATGCTGAAAAAGTTGGGAGATCTCTGAACTGCTGGCCTAGAAACGCCAGGGTACCAGACCGGCATTCTAATCCCTACATCCGGATTATCACTACCAATTCGAAGGACACCCGTATGTTAACGCAATTCCACCTGTCACCAGGTCCCAGTCGTCGCTGAAGGTATCGCTGGGACAGCGATGGTTATAACATTCGACCTGCTTGACTTCCCACCCATGCCGCACCGGAGACATCTGCAACTGCTCCTCAAAAAACCTGATTAATTGAGCGGCTGGTTATTGAAGTCAGAATGATCCTGTCTTATATATATATATAATATATATATATGTACGTGACACTTAACATTCAGCGGTCACACACAAGGAAGGTTGCTAAGGAGCCATAAGTACTTAAGACGTTCAATCCAGA
Source organism: Paragonimus kellicotti (assembly GCA_014220965.1). Taxonomy (NCBI): domain Eukaryota; kingdom Metazoa; phylum Platyhelminthes; class Trematoda; order Plagiorchiida; family Troglotrematidae; genus Paragonimus; species Paragonimus kellicotti. The sequence goes on along the minus strand of LOND01000661.1, from coordinate 99,863 downwards.
CGTAGACACGGAGTTATAACTGATGAAATGCTGAATCCAACATCGATGTTGGGGCGAATAATTGCTTTTTTGACAAACCGGAAGTCTCGTTTTTGGGACACTTCGTCGATCGGCACGATGTTTGGCCTCTCGCCAGCGATGTGGGGGCGACTTGCGACTTTCTCAGTCATTCAATGCTTGCTGTTGTTCGTCGTCTCCACGGCGTGGCCGACGTTATTACCGACTTATCCTGCATTACGCGCATATGAAGCAGCCGTCGACCGACTTACTCCATGGCGGCACCAACAAACGGCGTTGGGTCATCCGAGGCAGCTGTGCACTCTTTTGATCGCACGGAAGCTGCGCTGGCTGCTGCAGTGATATCGTACAACTTCGACAACACTGATACCATCATCACAGCCGTGGAAGCTGCGACGCGGCTGTTGACGCTGTGCTGCAACTGTTCGCCGATTGGGCCTGGATACCGTCCTCGTTCTTCTCCGAAGTTCAGTACCTGCGAAAGCAGACACAGCAAGTTTGTTCCTTGGTTAGTATCTGTTCCGCTGTAACGACACGTGAAAATTAATCCGTGGGACCTTTGTTGCCAAAGCCCTCGTCCGCACACTCGTAACTGCCTATGTGCATGGTTCACGACACCCACTTGGGCGACGATACAAAGGCCTGTTAAAGACAGTTCAAGGAAAGGACCACATGCACTCACTCGAGCGTCGGGACACTCGACCTTTTTAAGCCTGCCTACTTTGAGAGGGTTGAGGAATCATCTAACCCTCTTCCACGCTAAGTGGCCAGGTCGCTGATCCCCTCTTGGCAGCGTCGGTCCAACCTATTGGGATCAGCAGACGCTTTCGCTACGCCGTCAGCGCCAGCATCCACCAAAGCGAGTTCATGCCGCTGGGTGCACAGGTCTAAGCGACCAATAGGAGATTATTTTATGGTATGCCTTGTTTTGTTTTAGTACCAACAACCCAAAAAATGATCACAAGGCGTTTTGCAGAACACCAAAAATTGAAGGTGCAAAAAATCACTCGTCTTATGTCCTCACCTTCCGCGTTCCACCAGACGATGACTTTGTTTGTCCGGTTGCTTGGAATTATCTGTTTTCGGTTTACGTTGGCTTGTCTATAACCGGGGCCAATCAAACTTCAAGACTGAACCCCCGCTATGGAACCCATGTTTTCTTCGACCCAAAACTTCAATGTACGAAAGTTTTCCCCACTGACTTCGACTTCGTAGGAGAGGACATTCGCAAAAGAGTCCGCTAGGAACCGTTGGTACTAGTGGCGTTTCACTTGCGGCGTCCGCGAATTGCAGTATCAATCGCAACCTCGCCACAGGCCAGCTGGTGTGGCATAAGTCAGACCAGACCAAGGGTGACTTGCAACAGTTGGTCCCCCCTCACATCGAAAAGTTGCATTCGCAGAACCTTTTTGAAATACTCACTTCAATAACATGGAGATAACTCCGGTCAGTCTGTTGAAAGGTGTGTGAACTTCTTCCTAATATATCGATTTGCCCGTTATCCTGAAATAATTATTACTGGGAACGAACGCGTTAAGTTATATCACACGGCTTGTAAGATTGAAATGCATGTGACTATTTCATCGTTCATCACTAGGTACACAAATTTGAACTCAAGGTCAGTGGCAGCGGTGGAGTTGAAAGGACTTTCAAATTGTTGTGTTTTTCGACGGCATTCATTTCACCCTCCGACACCGTCCCGAGCGTCGCGAACCAATCGTTTGATCCATTCTTTAATGGCTACATCGGCAACAGTCTCGAACCTTTCTGTTTGGACTACAGCATCCGTGAAGTATAATATCGCGTGACAGTTTGCCGGGCTTATGTTTTATGGCTGGCATCAAACGCAATGGAAGAGAATGTAATTTTTTCATTAATGTTCAACTAGTTCGTGGTCATGCCGAGGCTGTTTTGAGCAACCACGCGGAGAGTGCGACTGATGGAGTCTTGCAGATTAGTTACTCCTAGTTCTGATAAAGTGTCAACCTATAGATGATAAGACCAATTAAACGTATCACTGTGAACTCCCAACGAAGTCGCTGGACATTTGGTTGACCAATAGGGACTGAAGGATGTCCAGTTCTTTCGTTGGAAACAAACCCAACTTGGTAGCTAAACGGGAGTGCCGTTCATCAGAAGGACGCGCCGTTGGTGCCTTCAGTGTAGCAATAAGTGCTGTCAGCTTAATATGGAGATCAATGGGCATTTTACCGAAATACGCAAGCGTAGAATCATGGTTGCTCAATTCGGCTATCATGGTATTGACGTCTTCTGAACTGTAATAGTTTTTCGTACGCGTACAATGCCAGCGGTTTTTCTAACAATCCAACTTTCGGACAGGTTTTGCAGGTGAGATAGCGGCAAACAACTACAAGAAAAAATCTATTACTTTATGAAATGATTACGCGCATGACGACAAATGACTTGTGATTTCATGATGTAATCCTGGGAGGCTGGATCGTCAGTCTGATGCAGTGTGCAGTAGGGCATAGTTCGATCTCTTTTTGCAGCACCGACACAGTATTCTCGATCATGCTGAAATAAGATGACAGGTGGTGATGGTGATCTTACTAAGCGATCGCCGAACCTGTGGATTTGAACAGACGTACTACAGCATTCAATATACTTCCTTGATACATCTTAATCGTCGTCTAGTAGAAGGCAACTGGCAATCACATTGATGTAAAAAACTACATCACTGACAGTTTCCGTTGTACGCGTTCAGTGTTGGAGTACACCATACCATCGTTATCTTCATTGCTACTGCCTAGTAGAGTTATTTTTGATGTTTCACCGCGGCTTTCATTAATTAACTTAAAAGTGGAATACTTTAAGTTAGTCATACCAGTTGTCAACAAACGCTTCAATTAAAACGAGGACAACTGATCCAACGATATTTGATACCGCGTTAACACTTGTTTGTGGAGTTTACTGCCTTTTGTTCCTAGCAGTTTGATACGGTTTTCCTTCAAACCACCATGCTGCTCAAATTAGGCGTGCCTACTGAAATACCTTTCTGGCGCGGCGACACTAGGGAACAGGTAACGTCTGAAAAAGCAAGGTCGTGGTCAATCTTTCTCTGCTAACTACGCAAGTAGAGATAATACAAGGCTATCTCTCAAGGAATCAATGCCGATATGTATTCACCTGGAATGAAGTGATCAAAAATGTGAGAGCGCTTGCATAAACTACCTTTTGACACATGGGAAAAACGCTAAACACCCCCACCGAAACAACCACGGTACGAACAAACAGGTATAAATCGTGACTCCAGGAGCGAATGGCAAGTTGATATTGACGAGGAAACCTTCCAATATTCACGAAGGACGCAAATTAAAACTGCGACATCCAATGACTTATCTAGGAGAATTAGCGCTACCAAACACACTGAATTTTCAGCCCGCGATTCTAGATACCGCGATACAGCCCTGATCCAATGGACGGCTAATGCTGGAAAAATTGACAATCCTCGGCGCCCTCCTTCTGCTTGCATTAAAACATACATCAACTTTTGCTCTGTTAACATGATAGTTTCTTGTGAAATACAAAATGCCGGCCCAAGGGCTGTCTGGGTAAGCCGGCCGAGTAGTTGCCTTCACCAAACCTCGTTAACCCCACCCTAGGATAACAAGTCCGGCCCTGCAGCCCAATTCCGGCGTTGAACACCAAAACCCAACCCAGCCACACCCAAACCACAAGAAAACATCTGCGTATACTGAAAGGGAAAAACACCGTAACCGTCGTTTCGCCCGCTTCGAAATCGCACAAATTACACAGACCGCTCCGGAGGCAATAATCAGCACAGCTCCGTACTCAGTGGTGTAAATCGCCGAACAGCCCGTAAGTGAAGGGCACTGGCCTAGACTAATGAACACAACGCAATTATCTAGCCGAAACAGCAAACAAAAAAAACCACAACACAAACCTAAATGAAGTGGCAAGCAGGAACTCGCTGGGTACGACACAGATCGAGATTAGGACGATGTATGTAAAATACAAGACGTTAACGCGCCCATTACAAGGAACAAAAGATTTCGTAGAGAACTTACCATAGTGCCTCCGAGGTGACTATTGCTAACCTCGAAGCTATCCTCGCAGTTTCCATACCAAACTGCTGGCCCAGTCTTATAGCACGCAGAACAATGAGCGAAGACACCCTTACCCATATTGCGGCCGTGCAACAACGTCCATCTCGTGCTGATTCAGACGCTTACCTGCGTTAAGAGGTCCGCCGTCCAGTGTTAGCGGTTTCCTGATCACACCCAAGCAAAAGTTGTGAATTTAGTGAGTGGGAAATGTACTCACTATATTGATGGAAGGCTCTTCAAGCAGAGGGTAACCAACATTCCCTTCGTTTACAACTGTCATTCGCCGTTGCTGTGACAGCGCAGGCCCTTCGTCAATGGTGGACGGTTTCAGGACTCACACCGAAAGTTCTCACCTTGTACAACGTTTTAGTGAACATCGCTTCACAGCACCTATTAAATAGACTGCCTCGTGGTTCATTTTCTGTTGGTGTGATGAATGGAGACCGTGACTGAATACAAGAGGGATCATTTACGATAGCGCCTTGACAAAACGGAATGCTAACTATTTTTTACCGTTCGGCACAAAACAATTTTTGAAGCAATCCTTCAGGTTGGCTACACACTCATTCGAAAAGCAGTCCGGACTGTGGATTCTCAGGACCTCTAAACATACCAGTCAAACGGATGCGTGTAAGAGGTCCTGCTGTTGCATCGTGAATTGACCACAAACTGCGACGCTCTGGGGAGCCTGAACGGCAGCGAAGCAACCGTCGATAGTAAATTGCATGGTGATGCTGTAAATAGCGTCAGAGGATTCAGCCATTCAGGAACCCGAAACGTAATTGCACACTGTTGTATGGAGCAAACAAGGAAGACCAATTGAAAAAGTTAAATGACAGTGAGCAAGAAATAATTTTGTTGTACACGAACCGATGTGCCGAGCGAGCGAACAATAGGATGAAACGATATTTCCACTGAACATAAGACGATCTCACAGCGTATGTCGTACCTCCGTGTGCGCGAAGTACCTGTCGGTATCTCTACTCGTTGAAACAAGTGTTCGGGCACATACGAGAGTTCGACTATAAACGGTAGAAGTGGTAAATCAGAGACATGTATGCAGTCAACAATTAATGAAGATATGTCGGGCGTGAGGAGCTGAGCATACCCGCTCGAGAATAGGAGAGTGCAGTTCTAACGTGGTTGAAATGTATCAGCATTTCATATTCAGCCGAAGCCGTTGACATGAGAATAATCTGCGATGATTTGCTGCTGCCGAAAAGCTCGCTTCCACGGTCGGTGTGAGAGGGTGGAAGAAAAATGACTGGAAATGATTGGGGGTGGGTGGATTGGAACATTAATAATCGTGGGTAAACGGGGGGATTGGAAACAAACAAGAATTAATCAACCTTGTAAGATCGCAGACATGGCAGTGTTCATCGCAGCCCATCCCCGTAGAATGTTGAGTTTTCCTGCGCCCTCCGCGAGGTACAACCCGAAAATCCTACGTAAATGATGAGAAACAAACTTGAAGTACCCAAAATTTACAGCGCTTGTTAATGGGGAACGAATACCTCTAAGGGTGTTCACTTCCATTACGTTCAAAAGAAACGCTTGCCTTTTTCGAACAAACCGTCTCTGTCACAGTATATGGTAGGTAAGCCATCTGAGCTTTACTCGCTAAAAAGTGCAAAAAGACACTATATACGGCAGATGTCAACGTGGTCCGCGAATCGCTTTGGTCTCTGGCACTCTGGACCGCGCTTGTTTTGAAGGCCTGGTACCGTTGATGCCTGTGAGGACGCAACTGCAGCGAAACCTGCGGGAACGTCAGGCAAAGTATCAATCTGACAGACTGTTGGTGGCCAAGCATAAATGCCCCGCGCCAGGTATTCCGATTTTCAGATGAATATAACCTTGCGTCTATCGTTCAATCATAACAAGTGAGTACGCGGAACGGACCCGTATTAGGCAGCCACGAAGATCGGCGAGGGGCAATGGTATTAAGCAAAATATTGAAATAAGTTGATAGACAGGGGCAGACGTGTGCTGACGTCGTCTGTTCTCTTGGTGGGGGCAACGGAAGTTGTCCAGTGTGTCTGGCTTACTGTGCTCCCCGAAGTAGATTGGTCCAGTTATGCGTGGCGCACCCGTCTCTCCGGGTGAACGTAACGAGTACTAAGTAAACGAGGATGGTGTGTAGATCGGCCTCCAAATTGTTTCAGATACCTAACGTAAGTACCGCCTGAACCTCAAAACATGAAGTGCCTTTGCTAGCAGATAGACAAATTTTCGATGGCCGACGTGAACGTACAGCTAATCCATTGGAGACCGAATGGTAAGAGGTGTTGCAACTGACACCATATCTTAATGCGTCGCGAAGTGATGCGTAGGCCAGGTCAGAATGTGACCTGTGACCAGCGGACGGTCCAGCGGGACAACTAAAATGGACGACTCATCGTTCCAAAAATTCCCTTGCGTCGGTCTCTGAATGGCAGTTTCCAATCAGTGTGGCCGCAGTTCAACGTGTATACGTGTTTGCGCATGTTACAGTACACGCAAACCTATTTAAAGGTGGCAACGGTCCGACCAGTTCAACATGTACCTGATGAAAACGCTCGCCAGGCGCAGTAAAACTTCCCAGTAAGACGCCCATGTGACGATGAACTTTGAACCGTTGAATATTGAGCGTTTACTCTTTCGAGACTTTCTCAAAATTAGGCGGCGGAAGGCCAACAGATCAATCTGACATGGAATATCTTTTTGACGTGTCTGGTCTACAGTTAACAGCAAATTTGTAGTGCATGAGCGGCCGCGTCGGAAGCCGTGTTGCTCGCTGCAGAAGAAAGCTTGTGTTAAAAGATGCCTAGATAATGAATCGTGGACTAACGCTTCAAGGACCTTGGACACACAGGATAGGAGGGCAATCGGGCGATAGTTGCAAGGCTGACTTCGCTGCCCACCTTTGAAGATGGGAGTGATATTCGCAGATTTCCAGCTTTCGGGCACCGTTCCTACAGCAATTGACTGTGTAAACAGGATGCTTAGCGGGACAGCTAACTGTGCAGCCCCATGGGCAAGGACTAGAGGGGATATACAGTCTGGCCCGGGAGATGTGATTTTAATCCCCCGCAGCTTCATTAGCACAGCATCCGCTGTGGTATTTACTGTGGAGATTTCTCCAGAAGTGGTAACACTTTCTGCCACGGAGCAGTTAGGCACGCTGTTAGTAAACAGTGCTGTAGAAGTCAGCCAGAACTTCGGAAGCTTCACCGTCTGAGCTAGTAAGCCCTCGCGGGCCGGCTAGCTGGGGCACGCCAGCTTTGGCTTTACGGGTTTGTGAAACAAACTTATACAGGCTTTTAGGATCACTGACGAAGCGCTGGGTTAAACGTCGCTGGAAATCTAGTCGATCTTCCCTGACCAGTTTGGTGCATCGGTTTCGAAGTTGTGCATAGAGATGACGATCATCTAAATCCCCTGACATTCTAAACCGGGTCCATGCTAGACGTTTACAGTTGATCATTCTTAACGTTCGGGACCGCAATCGCTGTTGCGGTTTCCGGCGGGTTGTAGGGTAGAATGGTGTTGAGCAATCTATGGCTTCGCGAATGGTATTAGTAAAATGGTCGCACATTTCCCCAATAGACAACGATGAGTTAAACTGATCCCACGAGGCATTAGCTAAGTACGCGTTGAGTGCATCCACCTTAATTCTATGGAAGTTCCTTTTTGGAACGTTTGCTTTGGAAGTAAGCTCAGCACTACAAATGAAGTCGAAGGTTATCACAGCGTGATCGCTTAAGCCGAGTGGGGCGTCCACTGTTAAGTTGTCTACCATTAGCTCCTCATTAGTGAAGATGTAGTCTAGACGGGAAGGAGCATGGCCCTCGCGCCATCTTGTACAGTCGGTCACATGTTCCGTAAGGCCAGCAGCTGCAACTGCGGCTAGAAATGTTGCAGGCATTGCATCAACGGGGCCTTTGTACGAATAGGATTGAAAGTTAATTTGTGGCAGGTTAAAGTCTCCCATTATTAGGATATGTGAGTATCCTAGGGAGGGGATACAGTTGAGTCCGGACAGGATTGCCTCATCGCGGTCAGACGAAGAGCAGGGAGGCCGATATATTACGCCAGCTAACAGTACGTTAGAGTTGGACAGTGCAATGGAGCACCAGACTGATTCAGGAATAGTTGTGAGTATTGGGTGAGACAGGGGGTAGCTAGGAGGGAGTTGCGGACATATAGAGCAACACCGCCTCCTCTGCCCATCGTTCTATCATTCCGAAAGAGGAGCATGTCTGCTATATCGAGCTCAGGATCAAGATGATTTGGTGAGCCATGATTCAGTAATTCCGACAATAAAAAGTCATTCGCGAGGCAAAGCGCACGGAGTTCACCAAGTTTGCTGGTCAGACTTTGGGCGTTAGTATAAGCACATTTGACAGAATTTACTCTGAATGAGTGCAGGTTGCCGGAGTCGGTAATTGGCTGGATTTTTCGGGGGACGCTGGGCGCATCAGCTGGGTTATCGCCGACTCTGACTGAGCCGGCTGGTAGACGTTTTTTTGATACTGCGTGTCAACGAATGACTAGCCCAGCAGCTCGTGCTAGGAATCAGCTCGCAACTTCTCGCGTTCGTCTTTGGAACGATCGGGTGGAAGGTTATGCCTCCTGGGATTCGATGGCGCTCGTGGCGGAAACGCTCCAGTATATATGCAGCTTTCTCGGGTGCAGTCACGGTGATCTTCAAGAGCCGTGGTAGGGAATCAACTGGGGTCAGGCTAGAGCGCGGGATGCGCATTATGTTCTGCAGAAGCACATTTTCTAGCTTTAGGGCAGACGCAAGAAATTTCCATTGATTAATATCGTGAGCGGTGTTGTCCCCACATATATCAGGCACATTTCTGATAATTACGTTGCGGGAACGGTCGACAGCGACCGCATTTTCGTGGACGATTACTATATTGGTCATGTGTTAAATACTAAGGCATTTTATTCGATAGCTCTAAATTAAAAACTGGCATGTCTTACCCCTGAGCAGGTCGTTGAACGGTTGCCTGGGATGGGCACGGTTATGGTTGAAATGGTGATGGAAGTTTACTGGACCACTGAGCGCCGAAGTTGTTTAAACGGCGTGGGTCCACCGAAGTCCGCTATTGCCTGTAATTCGTCGGGTGAGGTTCACTGACACTCGTAGTTACACTCTGGCTTAAGAAGCTTACGCGAACATTACAAACGAGCATTTAGTTAAGTGTGCTGTCACTCCATGACGCGACAGCCAGACAAACACTGAACGCAAACGCTCCAGTGTTCGAATTGTGATGAGCTAGCAACTGAGATATCACTCAGGCACGAGTAAACAGCTCCCAGTTCATGACACATGTCGTGTGTGAAACGCGGGAATGTCTGGACAACGTTGCTAAGACGAAGCAGACGTAAACGCGGCAGGACAGAAAAACGTGAGAAGTCCGGACGGCGTTGTGACTATTGTCCTCAAGTTGCTTTCGGGGGCTACGGGAACGTGGTCGTAAGCTTGTTTCATTTTGACTCACGTGAACAGTTTCTCTTCCGATAGGTTTGTCTCTAAGTCCCCAATGTGAGGAATTGTGCACTTATCGAGAACGGCTGTTGTGGTCAGTGTCCAGGAGCCGTCGCATGAATAACAGTCGTTATCCGTCTTTATTGGCATGAGGCGCATCGGCGATGCTCATGGATTATTGGGCGGACGGATAATGTCGAGCTGAAGCATATGTTCAAACTCGGCCTGGACAATTTCCAGC